>CM077460.1:33040999-33260999 GCA_039654765.1 Mylopharyngodon piceus | reverse complement strand
TTTGTTCTGAGCAGTTAAACTGAGCTCTGTTCTTCAGAAAAATCCTCCAGCTCCTGCAGATTCTTCAGTTTTCCAGCATTTTTTGCATATTTGAACCCTTTACAGCAGTGACTGAATGATTTTGAGATCCGTCTTTTCACACTGAGGACAACTGAGGGACTCAAACACAACTATTAAAAAAGGTTCAAACATTCACTGATGCTCCAGAAAACAACATGATGCATTAATAGATGGGGGGTGAAAACATTTGGAATTTGAAGATCAAGGTGAATTGTATTTAATTTGTCTTCCGGGAAACATGCAAGTATTTTCTGTTGCTTCCGAAGGGCAGTACTAAATGAAAAAAAATGATATTCAAGCGAAATAAGAAAAATTTGGACCTCTTCATCCTGTTCAAAAGTTTTCACCCCCCGACTCTTAATGCGTCGTGTTTCCTTCTGGAGCATCAGTGAATGTTTGAACCTTTTTTAATAGTTGTGTTTGAGTCCCTCAGTTGTCCTCCATGTGAAAAGATGGATCTCAAAATCATTCAGTCACTGTTGTAAAGGGCTCAAATATGCAAAAGATGGTGGAAAACTGAAGAATTTCTGGGACCTGGAGATTTTTTCTGAAGAACAGAGCTCAGTTTAACTGCTCAGAATAAACAAGGGACTCATGAACAACCATCACAAAACAAAAAAACAGTCATAGATCATCCAGGTAATGACACACAGTATTAAGAATCAGTGGTTCACAAACTTTTGAACGGGGTCATTTTAATAAATTCAGCTATTTTTTTGTCTTATGGATTATATGTAAACATCCTTTATGTAAAATATCTTACTCAGGACAGTACTAAATAAAAAATAATATATCTCTTATTCTGTTAAAATTTTGCACATTTTCACAGA
Source organism: Mylopharyngodon piceus (assembly GCA_039654765.1). Classification (NCBI taxonomy): domain Eukaryota; kingdom Metazoa; phylum Chordata; class Actinopteri; order Cypriniformes; family Xenocyprididae; genus Mylopharyngodon; species Mylopharyngodon piceus. Next base: position 33,260,109 of record CM077460.1, on the reverse strand, counting down.
TTCTGTAAGTGGTTCACTTACTTTTTCTTGCCACTGTATAGGTCATGTGACAATAACAAGGCATACTAATGGTTGAAATTTAGTATATGTCGTGTAGTATACGTGTACTGTTTTAATTACTATTAGGGGTGTACTCTGTAAACAAGAACAACGAAACTAATTACAAGCAATAGGACAGAACTACAATAGAACAACTGAAACAGACCTACCTGAAAACTTTAAGCACTAAAATTAAGAAATACTACATAAATTGTATAAAGTAATTAAATGTACAAAAAACACTGCATAGTATCCACTGTGTAAATTAAATACAAATGTATTCTTATTAAAGTTTAATTAAATTAAGTGATTCAGTCAAGAGCAGTGAGTGTTTAATTAACATTAATGACACAGACAGCAGCAGGTTTATTAGGCTGCCGTCACTTTAAGACCGAATGCACGGATCCAATATACTGTTACACATGCATTTCTTTCTAAACTGTTTACATTAATTTAGGACATAAATGACTGTGTTTATGAGGATACTTGCAAAGATGGACATTTTGACACATAAGTGTCTGTATTTGACCGTTCCAGCCTAATTAGGCGTCAAAAAGAACTCAGTTCAGTACTCACACGCTCTATGAGCAGACAGCACTCAGAAACCATCTCTTGCGCTGCATATTGGTTTAAAATCACTTGTTTTAAACAGCAATGCTTAAAAACGCATGCAAATAATAAGCTTTCGTGATAGTGCAGTGCAGCAACGTCACATGACTGCTTAACCGCAATAAAGACAATAGTCCAAAATCACATTTTTCTACCGGTAAATCGCGTCTACCGATATATTGCCCACCCCTAATTACTATTATTTAAAGGTGCAGTGGTGACATTGTGAATTACAACCAACGGCTCAGTCCACCGCTTACCCCTCCCTTTCGAAGCACTTAGAGAAGCTACGGTGGCTGACGCAGGACAAAGATGTCGTCGTCTGAGACAGCAGAGAGTAGCCAGTCAAGCAAACACACTCTGTAGAGCAGTTTGTCCGTTTAGGGCTACTGTAGAAACATGGCAGCGCAAAATGGCGAATTCGATGTAAGGGGATCCGCGGTGTATATAGATTGAAATGGCTCATTCTAAGATAATAAAAACATAACGGTTCATTATGTAAGGTCTTTATACACTGCTGAAAACATAGTAATGTATACTGCATTTCTGTCAATAGATCTTCTTAAATATTACACACTGGACCTTTAACATTTCTAGCCATGCTGTATTGTGTGCAGTATTCAGTAAGTAGTATGCTTGTTTTTCATTCTGAAACAGTGTTCAAACCCTCCCCCAAACCGTTCAGCTACTGTCATACTATACCGGCTTAGTGTTGCTAAGTTAGAAGTTAGTTACTCCCCAACACTTGAGCGTCTGTCCGAGCGCGTGTGCACGAGTCTGCACTTACAATTTATGAGAGGTGGGTCACACTCTCTTGGCCACATTACCCTAAAGTTTCCACACGGGGAGCCAAGAAGACAGACAACAAACACACTTTACTGTTAGACAGACATAATGACCATCAAATGACCAGTAACCCTGATCCATTCTCATTTGCTGAATCTAAAACAAGATGTAACCATCATATTTGTTTATGCAAATAATTAATATTTTTATGTTTGTTATACAAGCTGTTTGATGCCAGAATGGAAGTGAATAATGTGCAGGATATACTGCAGAAGTATTTAACAAAAATAACAGTATTATGCGACATTGTCATATGACCTCTATATGCTGCATGTTAAATTCAGAAATCTTGTAAATAAAAATGGTTCTTTTGCATTTTCTGTATTTTTTTATAACACATTAATCTTTTGTTATTGCGCTAAAAATGTCCGAGAACAGCAGGCCGGGTATCAGCTCTTCATCTGACGTGAACCTTTTGAAGGTTTATCTGAAAATCTCTTTCAAAGTGACGAGGAGGAATTCACTGCCTTGTTTTACAAGAGAAGAACTGATGTGAAGTACATCTGTGTGGATGACAGAGAAACACACACCGCTCCATACCGAAGAGGTCAAATCCCAAACCAGGTCTGATGACGACGCTCGCGTGTAAACAACCTCCGGACTATATTTAAGACTTCTATACGATCGTTTCATTCTGATATAATCACTGTTAGTCAACACAAATAACAGACATACAGCGGCCCTAGAAGAACATTTGAATGTCATTGCATTGAATACAAAAGCACTTTAGACTTTTAAATGATAAAATAATGAACATAGGGGCATAAAATCAAGATTTTTAGGTGCATGAGAAACCTTTATGTCTTATTCTTAATGTAGTTTTCTAGTGCAATGACATTCACACATTTGTAAGTGTGATTTACATGTCTGAACACTTTCTGCGGCCGTTGCGTAATGAAAGAAGGACGTAGGCAGTGACCTTGAGCCTGATTTGGAGGTGTATATATATATATATATATATATATATCAGATACAAGTTGCGCTATTGAAATAAAATGCATCCGGAATCTCATCCGAGTGGGATGAAAGCATGCAAGAGATAACACGGCTGTAATGGGGAGACACAAAGAGCTGTGTGTTGTGTGGGATCCATGCCGAACAAATTTCTAAGACACAAGATGAGAGAAAGAGGCTCGATGAAAGAGACTGTGTTCGGATTGGAATAGTAGCATACTGCAGTTTAAATGCATAAAAATAATATGTGAAACTACAGTGCACAATTGAGCAAAAGCAGTCAGCAGGTCAAATATGATTGGAATTACATACTATTAAACGGTGCTGAATAGTAACTGATTACATCTGGATTACATAATTTAGTACTTGTAATTAGATTATATAACATTTTAAAATGCTCATAATCAGATTACAGACTGTTACATTTACAGTTACTGTTTTACAAACGGGTCATTGACGAATAAGGTTTTTGTACCTTAAGGTTTTTGTAAGCATAATGGAGATATAATTAATTTTGAAGTTTTAAGTGTTAACAATGAGATTATGTGGTTTTTATAATCAATTAACACTGCTTTTGTCATTTTTTACCAGATGGACGAAACGTGTCACCAAAAAAGTCATTCGGTTTAACCAAAATTTCGGTTATACCGAATGACGATATTTTCAAACAATGCTAACAGGCTGATTTCTATCTAGCTAGCTAACAAAAGGACAATCAAACATTTTATATTCAGTACAAGTTTTTAAAATATTACAACATTTTCCATGTTTTATAGCGGTTGTACCGAATGACCTGATGTTTCGGGGCATGCATATGAGCAAGTGAAAACATTTTTCAAATAGTTAGGACAGAGCTAGTTACTTTGCTTCACAACCATGTGGTCCTTTGCAGGTGTTTGAATGATGTCACATCCTGTCATATGATATTGACCGCATGACTTGATCCAAAATGGTCCCTTATGGTTACCCCAAATGACATCAATGAAATTCATTTTTCCGGACCTTCTTTCTCGTAAAAAAACGACGACTTCTACACATAATTTTAATACCATTTTACCACTATGTTGATATATGATGTTATAAAAACATGCCAGAATAAAAAATATATACATTTATTAAATTTTAAGATATTTTAATCACAAATGAAATGGCTGTATTGGCCTTTAAACCGAATGACCTTTTGACACTTCAAAATCTTTAAAATACCTTTATATGTAGCAAAATATAATTAAAACCTTTTGGATTCAATAAAAGAGATCTAGTTGTACTACCTTACATACTTTGGATGTTTATTATTATTAAGGCCTTCGGACAAAAACATGACCCATCACGTCATTGACCCATACATATTATTCACACAATGGCAGTTAATTATTCATAATTTCATTCTCCCCAATTCTTCTTTTTACGTATATACATACATACAAACATGCATACATATGTATATGCGTTTGCAAATATATATATATTGCATGTATCATAAATAGTATGAGCAGTAGAAAAACAGCTTAAAACACGAAAAAAGTCTGTATCTCTCATTCTCCTACACCACACCTGTGTTTATTCTGAATTATCAGTCCATTTTTGGCCTCAAGGCATGAGAGCAGCTGTGTTATTGGCACAAACACACACACACACACACTTAGAGCCACACACACCTGTGTTTGCAGGTGGTTCAGATGGAGTATGTATAGAGAACACCTGGAGAGAAAGAGAGACGGAGAGAGACGGAGAGAGACAGAAAGAGAGCACCCATGGGGCTTTTTACAATGTAAACCAAGGACTTAATTATAGTTGTGCAGATAAGAAGGGAAAGGGGATCTCAAGTGTGTGTGTGTTTGTGTACGCATGCCTTCCCTAAGGTTGGATTGCAGGATCTGTTCTGGCTTGTCAAGACCACCGTTTCCCACAATCCCTTTGGCATGTTTACTAGTGCTGGAATGTCTGAATCATTTTGGTGAATCATTTGTTTCAAACAGTTCAACCAGTTCAAAAAACGATTAATCAGTTGCTTTAAATCAATCACAGTTTCAAAACCTAACGACCTAACATAATCAGTTAAGCTGTTAACAGATGTTAACTTCTGAGGTTTCATTTAAGGTAGTATGCTGCCTATGTAGCTCAGTGGGTTTTGAACAGAGCCTACAGAATGTTCTCAGACAGAATCAATCCTCTTAACTAATGAATTGTTCAGTATTTTATGAAGAACCGACTCACGAGACTGATTCGTTCACATGAGACGTAAATGCTTCCCCCACATGCTGGAAATCACACTCATATTCATGGGAGTATTTCATGGGAGAGATATCATTACAGCATTCTGGACTCACAAAAACAGACAAAAATAAAGCATCTCATTCACTCTCCTGTTCATTCAGAAGCACTACTGCCAATTCTACAGGACAAATATAATGGATCATTGAAATGTGACACAGACATCCTGTTTAATGCTGCCGTATGGCCTGAAGCATGGGAAACAGTTGGGAATACACACACACACACACACACACATCAGGGCTCAATGTCAACGCTCTGGTCAGTTCTCACAGTCTGGACTGAAGGCGAATTTTATCCCCTTTTTTTTTTTTTTATAGTCCATCGGCTACTGACGGCCACAAAACAGCTGGATTTCCCATCAGCCCGAGAGAAAGAGAAATAAAGAATTGGAAAGAGAGACAGGAGGAAAAGAAAACATGTGTAAGTATAGTGTAATGTAAACCGCTGGATTTATTTTCATTTTATTTTATTTTTAAATTGCATATATAGGGGAATCTCACAAAAACTTCAAGATTATTTCAAAGATATATTGTGTGTATATTTTTTTTTTTTTTTTCACCAAAATCAAGCGAAAAAAGTAATTTTGCATAAAAATCTAAATGCTAAAAAAAAAAAAAAATCTCATTCTCATTACTGTGATGCAAAAAAAGATACTTTATTTAAATAGCAAAGTACACTTGTATAAGTATAAATAATGGCACTATTTGTTTTATTAAATTTAATTCATTAATACATTACAATAATGAGAATGAGATTTGTTTTTAGCAATATGGTAATAAAAATTTGGGCCAGAGAAATGTATTTTATTGTCATTAAAACAATGTTACAATGCAAAAAATTTCTTGTTTATTTTCGATTTATTTTTGATCCAAGAGATTCAACCGTGCATCATCATCTCTAATGGTTTGGCAAGGTAAAGCTTCTTGAATCTGAACCTGAGATTATAGAAAGTTCCAGAAAATATTCCTAAACTCCACAGAAATGTGGGTGGTGGAGGTGGAGGGGTTATTCTCAAGCGGTGTGTGTGTGTGTGTGTGTGTGTGTGTGTGTGTGTGGATGGTGGGGGTCTTAAAAAGCATTAATGGCATGATAAGCCCCTTTCACAAGCTCTTAAACGCTCCTCCCTCTGATAGACTCCTCAATGACTGCCGTCTTTGTCCCTCTTTAAACTCCCACCGGTGCAGAAAGAAGCAGAAAGTTCAGATCACGATCAGCCATCCCGAAATAATCCCACCACTCACGTGCAGAAGGAGAAAGACTCCAAATCCTCCAAACTTCTATTGCTTTGTTTTCGCAACAAGCAGATCAGCTGATAACCATCAGCCCCAGCCCCACAAAACACATCGCTGCTTGTCAAAAACCAGCAGAAAAACTCTTTAAAGGGATAGTTCACTGAAAAATATTCGTTCTGTTATCATTTAAACGCCGTCGGTCTCTTTCATGAAACACAAAAGAAGATTTTTGCATGCACCCAAGGACTCATTTGCTTGTTTATATTCAAACTTTCAAAGGAAAATGTTTTTAAATTTATATTGAAAGCGTTGTTGACTGTGGTGTACTTCGCTTATAGCCTACTTTTAGCATTTTATTTCTGCCGACTATATTTAGTCTTCAGAATTCAAAGAAGGTGTGCAAATTTGAGAAGATTAAAGGGTTAGTTCATGTCGTTCTTCAACCCACAAATGAAGAATGAAATCTGAGAGATTTCTGTCCCTCCACTGACAGAATATGCATGAGTCTAAATGAGATTCAAGAGCAAGAAGGCAAGATTTTGTGCAGCAAACAAATAATGACTAAATGATGAGACTTTTCATTGGTTCTTGTGGAAGCTCAAACGTGCTGCGTAACACAAGAATGAACCTCATTGGTTCTTGCTGAAGCTCAAACGTGCTGCGTAACACGAGAATGAACCTCATTGGTTCCTGCTGAAGCTCAAACGTGCTGCGTAACACGAGAATGAACCTCATTGGTTCTTGCTGAAGCTCAAACGTGCTGCGTAACACGAGAATGAACCTCATTGGTTCCTGCTGAAGCTCAAACGTGCTGCGTAACACGAGAATGAACCTCATTGGTTCCTGCTGAAGCTCAAACGTGCTGCGTAACACGAGAATGAACCTCATTGGTTCCTGCTGAAGCTCAAACGTGCTGCGTAACACGAGAATGAACCTCATTGGTTCCTGCTGAAGCTCAAACGTGCTGCGTAACACGAGAATGAACCTCATTGGTTCTTGCTGAAGCTCAAACGTGCTGCGTAACACGAGAATGAACCTCATTGGTTCCTGCTGAAGCTCAAACGTGCTGCGTAACACGAGAATGAACCTCATTGGTTCCTGCTGAAGCTCAAACGTGCTGCGTAACAAGAATATGCATGAGATTCAAAAGCAAGAGGGCAAGATTTTGTGCAGCAGGACATTAGAGCAAGTAAATAATGACTAAATGATGAGACTTTTCATTTTTAGGCTAAATGAAGTGTATCAAAACAAAGACAGTTGTCAACACATGAGGTTAATATTCATGATGGGCGCAATCAGCAGCATAAGGAAATCTGAAATGGACTTTTCTAAACGGGGTCAGAGGCCCGACTCCAGGCGGTCCGGTCCTGTAATAATCCGTGTCTCCAGCAAAAACTGACATTCTGGGCAACAGTCGCTCGTTGGTGGTGAGAGAACTATTCGCTGTGGAGCCTCGACATCTGGATTCAATCTTCCACAGCCTGTCCGCGCAGCGGTGGGCGACGAGAAACATCTGGTGGAGCTGATGTCAATTACTGCGTTGTGTTTCCCTTCCGAGATAATCCATCCAACACACACAAGCGAGTACACGCTCCTGCAAAAACGGCCTGCTGAGCGGCTAAACACAAGAATGGGGTCAATGACGCCCACATACACACACTGAGAGTCATATTTAACTTTATCAGAGGACGTTTGACATCTTCAACGCTGTTTTAACACTCTATGGCATTGCAACCACATACAGAGGAATAAAAGTGCATGTTAGGGCTGTCTGATATTCTAGCATTTGCAATTGGGTGCATTGAGAGTCCATTTTATTATAGCTTGGACTCAAAGGGTTTGGTTAATTACTAATAGGACACAGCTCTCAGCAGCTTAAGAGGAGAACCGTGAAGCCAAAGCGGGCCAAGACTGCCTTGTTTAAACACTAACAGCTGCTAAAACCAAAGTGAAGACCCATGCTTCATTCCCCACTCTTCTTACTCTCTCTTTCTGACGTGCACAAACTCTCCCACGCGACCGGAGCGCCATGTTGCCAGCGCTGGAGACCCCGACGGCAAGAGCCAAGAGCAATTAAAGTGCTAATTCAAACCTGAAGGGCCCTTTTGTCCTGTGTTTCCTTTCTTCAAGTCAGAGGATCGGAATCTAACCACCCCAACACACACACACACACACACACACACACACACACACACAAACTTCCCGTCTTTCAAGAGCTCCAGCCAAAGCTGAAGGGGAAAATTACACCAAAGCTTCACGTTTCCAAATGGATCCACACCAAAAACTCACGGGAGGCTCATTAAAGAGGGATGTACACAGGCATTTAAGTTCCCAGGATGCTGGACAAAAAAACTTAAATTTGATGTTTTGGAAATGGTCCATTGTAATACCATGGTAATACCGTGTTTTTTAAACAACACTTAGAAAAAAGTACCATGGTACTACCATGATTTGGTTTGTTGGACATGTACCATAGTTTTAGCAAGTTTTCTGGACATTTACCATGGTATTTTGGCCTATACATTGGAATACCGTGCTACATGAGTTTCAGTACCACGGTATAGTTCAAGTACCATTGTTTTACCATCTGAAGCAATTAATAAATACTATATAATTAAACATTAATAAATACTATAATAGTAGTACTAAAATAACACTTATCGCAGTAATAATGGTAATGCTGTGGATATACCATGATACTCAAATGTATGTGCCATGGTATTTACATGGTACTTTCACAATCCACAAAAAACATGTACCATTGTAATGGACACAGGCAGTGTGATATTCACTCTCATGACTAGTCAATCACCAACACTCATCCAACTACAGCCCATCACGCCCTCAAGTGGTCAAAATCATCATCACATGATCTTCAACATCATCAGCTATTAGATAGATGCATTAGTCCAGGCCAAAGAAACAAAGAAACAAACCCCAGGGATAAAACAATGGCCAGCGTTATTCTCGAGCACGAGTGACCCCGACAGCGCTGCTGTGGCACCATGACATTTCATTGTAAACACACACACACACACACACGGACCTCCTGTAGATCAGTCCACTGAGCTGCACTGAAGTCCAGATGGTATGAAACTTTGCCGAAGGGATTAATGCCAAATCCTCCAGTGAGACACAAGAGAGGGTCCGTCTCCGACCCTCAAAACAGATTAGAGCTGGCTTACCATGCTGTACAGACAGCTTGCCATAACCAAACAGAAACCATTGTATTAGCATGAAAATATACCACGGTACTTTGATACTGTAGTATGGGAACTGCTGGTACTTTTTTACATGCTACACCAAGGCACTTCAAAGAATACCATGATATGCATATCATTTTAGTGTCCAAACAAACAAAAATCATAGGAGTAGCATGATAGCTACATGTCCCCACCAAAAAAAAAACAACAACAAAAAAACATGGTAACACCATCCTTACAAAAAACTACAGTGATGATATCAAGGTGCCATTTACATGATATTCCAAGAATACTATAGTAATACCAACTTTGTTTGGTCTGCACTCTTACAGAAAAGTACCATGGTTTTTCATAAGCATACAGTAGCTATACCATAGAAATCTATGGCAATGCCATGGCATTTTCTGAAGTACCTTATAACTTAAATTAATTAAAATATCACTTTTAGTGACATAAAAATGAAAGCATTAGATCATTTTACCATAAATATATGAATATGGCAATGGTAGCCTAACATACTGTGGTATTACTCTCTGACATCATTATAAACATTGAACAAAATATTGGCAAATTGATAAAAAGAGCACAATTTAATGATATAGTAAACAAAAAGGCTTTATAGTACACTTACGGTAGCTTCATGAAATGTTTTAAAGGATGTTGCATATGAATGTATTATGTTAAATGTGTTGTGATGTTTCATTTATTTTGTTTAATGCTCACACAGAAAGCGTTCTGACGATCAAACAAATTGAACGCGGGAGTTTCGAACGCTCGTGACCCGGAGGCGCTGTTTGAATGACGCATGCGCAGACTTGCAAATAATAATACAGTCGCAAAGCAAGAATACGTTTTGCATGAACGATACCTTGCTTACAGTAAAAACCATAGCGACTCTAATTAGTGTATACCATGGAAAATTCGCCGTACACCACAAAATATGTGTGATTCTCGCTGTTCTGTTGATCTTTTGCTTTTGACCTGTCGCGATATGTCTTAATTTCAAATAAGAACTGCACAAAACACGCTCAATCACGGCACAGTAGCGCACTTACATTGAAACGCGCCCGGGATCCCGACCATTCTGAGCTCTTCTGACAGACTCTAGCTGATGTGTGTTGAGTGGTTTGGTAGTTCTCCGATCTCCAAAGGCACTGATAGATCCACGGACTCAGTGTGTGTGATGATGGGGGTCTGAACACTGGTGTATCTCTGACATGTTCATTACTGGAGGTGGAGCTACAGAGACTCTGCTTACAATGAACATGATCATTACCAAAAGCACTGTGGTGATACCATGGTACAGTGATGGTACCATATGGTACTTTGATGTATGGTACCCTACTGAATGATTACAGTGCCATATACCATAATACATGTTTAAAATCATTGCATCACTTTGGTATTATTTCCAGAAAACATGGTAAAACCATGGGACAAGTCCAAAAAAAAAAAAAAAAAGGTATTACCATTTGCATGTTTCCAAATCAAATGACCTACACATACAAACAAATACCATTATAATGAAATCAAATCAACTTTAATAATTAATGTGGTTCAGATAACATAATATCTTGAGTTTGTTGATCAAACCAATTGCCTTCATTGTAGCAACTTAAATTTTTAATTTCAGTGAACCAGGCAACCAGGTAACTTACTTTTTTAAGTTAAACCAACAATTCTTTTTTACAGTGTATGTTCCTCTGGTTAATTGGTAATGTACCATAATATGAATTTCAGGACCATGGCGTATATTAAATATATTAAAGTACGCTTTTTTATTATATTAAAGTAGGTTGGTTAAAGGTTGTTGAGATTCACTTGACAAATAAAGTTATAAAAGAATAAATATTCCATACAGGCTCTCAATCAATATGAGCTCATGTTATTTTAGTATTATTTATATACTTTTTTATTATTTATATACTTATACAGTATTTATTAATCTTTTTAATTTGCTTTTATTTTTATATTTTCAATTTTTTTATTAATTAAAAATATTTATTTATTTTTATTTATTATTTTTTAATATTTCTATTTAGTTTTATCTTAATTTCAGTTTTAGTTTTTTTTTTTTTTTTGTACTATTTTTTATTTTAGTCAGTTGCCAAGGTAACATTTCACGTATTTCCATCTAATATGTATATTTTATTTTATTTTAGCTTTAATTCAAATAAGTAAATTTTAATAGTTTTAGTTTTAGTTAAACAATAACAACACTGATATATAAATTATATTTTAGAAAATAAATTAGAATATTTTTTAAAAAGTTGATGAAATGTACACACATATTTACATATACATAATATATATATACATATATATATATATATATATATATATATATATATATATATATTTATGTACACACACACACAGTCAAACCAAAATTTATTCAGACACCTTGAACATTTCATTCATTAATATAGTTTAAAAAAAAATGGTAATAAAATATGACAAGATCTCAGAGTTAAACTGTGTCAGAAAAAAAATAATCTTAATTATGTCAGATAACACTTAAGCAAAACATGGTCAGGTCAAAGTGTCTGAATAATTTTTGGTTCCAAATTTTGATTAATTTTACTGGTAGTCCACTGTATGAAGAATTTTTGGGTATAATATGTCACAGTTTACTTTATTTTGCTATCCTCACTTACATAAATGAACTATAGTGTCCTGCACCCACTAGTAAAAATATATCAAAAATTTCTGAATAATTTTTGGTTTGACTGTATATATATATATCAAAATTTATTTCTAAAGTGGTTAACTGAAATATGTGACTTAATAGGTTTTTTTTATTATTATTTTCTAAAGAAATACCTTATATTATATTAGTTTTGGTTGCATCTGAGTGTAAAACTATCTTTAAACAAATGTAAACAACGTCTGAGAATATAGTGGGAGTCCCTGAATTACAAAAAAGTTGACAAAGACGACATTGACTCATCCCTAAAAATCAATAGTGTCTAAACTGTTTTCCTCTCATCTCTGTGTTGATGTGGCACAGGCTCAACTGTGTCCATCCATGTTGGTCGTGTCTCCAAACAGGATGAGACTCTCTCCCCTCCTCCTGTTGCCTCCCACACGAACACATGCCGCTCATTCTTTCCCCGTCCCCTCGCGAGTCGCCACCTGCTCTCGAGCGTGCGGCACAGCTGCTGACCAACAACAACAAATTAACACCCGCCGTCCTGCAGAGAGGGAGCCCGAATGATGCGCATGAAAAAGATGCTCTTCCTCCTACACTTAAACATCTCACTGCAATAGATACAGAATATACAAACCCCTGTGCTAAAACAACAGATGCAGTGCTGAACATGAAGACAGCCAGTATATGTTAATGAGATTCTCTACACCTGTGTGAACTGACCACTCGTCAGATGGCTAGTAAAGAGAAAAGACTGTGATGAGGAGCACATTCAGACAGACGGAGTAATAAGTGTGCGGTCTATGAATACATCACGTTTGTGACCCAGCAGGCCTTTGTGATGATAATTTGTAACGGGCAAATGAGGCGGCGTGCGTTATGTCAACAAAGACAGAAATGCGTTAGTCCGAATGGCAGAAGTCGCCCTGCTGATGTGACTCGTGCCAGCGTGTGTGTGTGTATGTGTGTGTGTGATTGACAGCTGGGCTTGTGTCTTTGTCACTGCTCTGTTCAGTGCATTAACAGGTCTTTCACAATGCAGCAGCTTTACATCGCCCCCCTCAGCTCTTATTCTCCTGCTGTTCTGCTCCTGTGTGTGTGATTGTGTACCTGCTGTTCTCCTGAGGTCTGAGCAAAGGCCCGGGGTCAGAGAGGTCAGCAGGCAGACGCCTGGTTAACCCTCCAGGGTAAAGACATCTACACACACACACACACACACACACACACACACACCACTTCAAGACAGTAAGATTATATATGAGCAGATGGACACCAGGGACGGCTTATCGTCCGCTGACATACAGCACCTCCTCAGCACAAACACACACATTTACATTTCATTTTTATCAGGAAAACACACACACACACACACACACACACACACACACAGACTGAATTTGGCACTTTGGAAAATAGGAAATAAAGTGTGTTTTAAGGTTTATATTAAATTTTACGGCACATAAACTAGTGTTATTTTAGTATCATTTATAGTTGAATTAATATTTTGAGTTAGCTTTTATTTTTATATTTTCAGTGTTCATTTTAATTTTTAGTAATTTTATGTCTTTTCTATTAATGTCTTTTTTCAGTTTTAGTTTGAGCTCAAGTTTTCCGGTTTATTTTCAGTTCTTCAACTCAAACTTAGTTCTGTTAGTTGCTGATGCAACATTTATAATCTAATATTTATATTTTATTTCAGCTGTATTTCAATTAACAAAACATGGATTTTTTTGTCAACATTTTTTATCAAGATTTAGGTTCAAATATATATGATATAAATATACATTTCTTTTAGGCTTTTCATGATTTTTCTAGTAACACTTTACAATAAAGGTTCATTTATTAACATAATTAACATGAGCTAGCAATGAACAATACTTCTACAGCATTTATGAATATTAGTCAATGTTAATTTTAAAAGTTGTATCTGCTCACATTAGTTAATGTGAACTAACATGAACAAACAATTATATGTTTACTAACATTAACAAAGATTATTAAATGTTTTTAAAATATATATTTTTCATTGTTAGTTAATGTATTTACTAATGTTAACAAATGAGACCTTATTGTAAAGTGTCACCATTAACCTTCTCATTTTAAGGATTGTGGTGTGAGGCCATAATTATAAAAATCATTAAAAATGATAAAAGACTTAAAGAAATGTTGATTAAAATAGCTAAAGATGAAGTATAACAAATCATACTGCATAATAATGCTGAAAATGTGTCTATATGTGGATAAAAACATACATACAAAATAAACACACACACACACAGCAAAGTTACACAGACAGACATATGACAGGTCTGAGACCCCAGACAGACATGAAGGATTATGAGAGCAGATGGTATAAAAAACACCCAAACCAAAAATGCAAATATTCATATAACACCCCCAAATGTACACACACACACACACACACACACAGCCCTACTGTAGCATTTTGGGGGAAAATAAATAAATGTTATATATATATATATATATATATATATATATAGGCTATACACTAACATAAACAAATTCAATACTATATTATATGGTTTGTAAAATACTGCAGAATAAGAAAATAACTGTGATGATGCGTTTTAACAGTCATCAATATCATAAATCCTGTAAAGATTTTATATATATATATATATATTAATGTGTGTACATTTATAACAATATACTTAGTATTATATTATCTTTGCATCACATTACAGAAACTAGTTAACGCTGCTGTGAGGGTGTTTCTAATACAGCGGCTGTGGGAGTGAGGGTGACGGTGTATTTGTGCAAATAAAAACACAAAAAAAATATATTTAATGAAGTCTCTCATTCACTGCTATAAAAGTTTACCCAACTATGACGACTTCCGCTTCTGAGAAACCCGGAATTGTGAAAAGGGTCTATACCATGGTACAGTACATATCAAAATGTACTTTTCATAAGGGTGTCTTTGTTTATTATATTATATTATATTATTATAAATAATACTGACTATCCATAACTATGTGCTCTAAGCCATAGCACTGCTCAAACCCAATTAAAAATCTGCTTAAAATCAGAAAATTCGTAACCTTTTTAAAGGTGCATTTTATACATATTTATGTAGTATAATTCATTATTTGGCTTTGGCTAGTAAACAAATGACTGGTAACTTTATTAAAGAAAAATTGAGTCTGACCTGTTTTGTTTTATCACTTAATTAACTGTAATAATGATGGAAGACTTGGTGTTTCTCAACCTCTGATCTAGCAAAAATAGTGAAATTATTAGGGACGCAAATATATTTCTAAATATAAATGATGCAAAATACAGTTTTGTGGCCTGTAAGACAGTTTCATGGCCTCAGACTTTGGCAACAACACAAATAGATTTAATCAAAGCAAGAGCCTGGGAGCAACACAAAACCAGCCTTTTCAGATTCAGATTAGACTGAACCTTTTATGTAACTGACTTAAAACATAGTTATGACCAGTCTCGAAGAGAAAAAATAGATTACTAACTTTCAAGAGCAGTTTATGCAACCGGATCCAGGTGCGTTCCTTCCCGAATGAATCGTTTTAAAACGAATCGTTGACGCACTCATAAAGACTCGCCTCGTTCCTGAACGATTCAGTGATGTTGAAGAATCGATTGAATGAATGATTCAGTATTCAAATGTAGGTCTAATATGTTCCATCTACTGGTGTATCTATGTAACTGCAGCGAAAGTCGCTGTAAAATCCTCGCAACTAATTAAGCTTGTTCGAGATGCATCGGCGCTGCGCAGACCGATCGGCGTATGACATCAAAGTACCGCGAGAGCGATTGGAGAGCATACGACTCCTTATGCTTTTGAATCGCTCTCGCGGTACTTTGATGTCATACGCCGATCGGTCTGCACAGCGCCGATGCATCTCGAACAAGCCTTTTGTTTTGTTCATGAAACTCGACTCGATTGTATAAATGAGTCAATTTTCACTTTTGATACAGACACTTGTCGCCATCTACTGGTGAAAGTATGAAACTGCAGTAAAAGTCTGTCTTGAAATAAACACAGACAAGCGGAGTGATACAAACAGTGAAAAGTCTCAGTGCTGCTGGACTGTATATCAGCACTATTTCCTAGTCTTTTTATTGTTGGTTTATATTACAATATTGCTTGTAAAAAGATTCATGCCAGTAAAGCACTTAAAAACACAATTCAATTGCTGAACTTTGTCTACAGCAACACCTGCTCATGTCAAATGTCTACATAAGTAGGCCTATTCATAGGTAAAATGTCTATTGAGTATCAGTATTCATCTAAAAACTATTTATTTGTGTTTCATTTCCACTATTAGACATAAGGTTAAGAAGAAATGAAGTAGTGGTTTATTATGTTTATGTGTACATAAACTTTTTTTAAAAAACATATATATAAGGGCATTTGAAGAATAATTACACCACTAGAGGGAGACAAAGTTAAAGCTATAGAGGTGAGTAATCTGTAAGTGTTTAAGAGAAGCAACAGTTATAAATTGTGCTGAATGACTGCAGAATCACTGATTGTATTTGTGCAGAGGTCAGTGAGGAGCACTGGATCTGGATCACTGTGTTTGCTGAGGAACAATCCAAACGTTTCCACGTATAAAGAGACTAATTAGAGCCTTTCTTCGGTAATTAGGATGAATAGTTTCTCACTGTCCCGTCAATGCAAACTCAAGATTCTTTCACAGCATTAGCAGCAGTCTGAAAATGACTTTCAGATGAAGGGCTTCAGCTGTCTGTGCTTTATATCTGACAGCTGAGATCTGAGATAAAAATAATACCCTCACAAAATATACCATGCTAAAAATGTACTATAAATAAATGTTATGCCAAAATACCACAGTTATGATATCAGATAGTAAGGCCATGGTACTTTGATATATACTAAGGTGCTGAAATGTATCTACCATGATACACCAAACAACAAGAACAACACACACACACACACACACACACATCGACACACACCTACTCTCTCACACACACACACACACACACACTTACAGTAGTGGCCAAAAGTGATGTCCGGAGTTTTTAAAAAAAAAAATTTTATGACCCGACAAGTTTGATTAAACCATCAAATTATGAGGAAAATATTTTAGAAAAACAAAAAAACACTAAACTTAATGAAGGTATTCATCTGACAAAATTATTTGACAAAGAAAAGCAAACTACGGCTACAAGTTTTATTTTACTATGCTAAAAAATGCATAGAAAAACATACAACATAATCAGTTATTAATATTTCGTTGGTTCTCTCTTGTTTTTGCATGTGTTTATAATCTCTTTGTGTGACAGCCTGGACAAAAAATTATGTCGCACAATTTGTCGTGCTTCATTGCGTTATTATCACAAATAAAACAATCGACTTTAAGCACAGTTACAGAATACACTTACAAAATCTTTAACGCATTTTTATTGCTCATTATTTAATAATATTTAAATAAAGGGTGAAGATGTCAGTTTTCCTAGACCGGACATCACTTTTGGCCACTACTTTATAATAGCCAAAAGATAGATAAAATTATATAAGACATTTATATGAAGTTAAGCATTCACTTTTTCTTTGAGTCTCATCAAACATAACAGGAATTATTCAATTATTATATTCTTAGAGAAAAAAAATTGACAGTAGAGGATTCACACCAGGCTTATGCATTTATGTATAAATAAAGTATCAATTTAGTGAATACAAATATTAAAAGGGTTTATACATATTCTGAATGTTTTATATTTTTGTGGGGTTTAAAGTTGAAAATGGTAAAAGAAAATTAAATTTGTTCATAAACAAATAAATGTGGGCATAAGTGGAGGAATATTCTTTTATTATGATTTATTTTTAAAAAATCAGTCTGTGGCATACATGCATGGGGCCATTTTGTTGTCATGTGACATGTATACCCATGTGACCCCTCTACACCCTCATCAAGTCCTTTTATTATGATATTCATGACTTAAAAGTTCATTTTTATTAAAATTATTAGTAATGATTAAAGGGTTAGTTCACCCCAAAATGAAAATTCTGTGATTAATTACTTAATTACTTTTTGTGCACCAAAAAAACAAAATAACAACTTTATGACAATATCTACACTGC
The DNA here is from genome assembly GCA_039654765.1 of Mylopharyngodon piceus. Classification (NCBI taxonomy): domain Eukaryota; kingdom Metazoa; phylum Chordata; class Actinopteri; order Cypriniformes; family Xenocyprididae; genus Mylopharyngodon; species Mylopharyngodon piceus. The sequence goes on along the minus strand of CM077460.1, from coordinate 33,242,205 downwards.
TTCATGAATCTTTTGTTTTGAATCAGGGATTCGGAGCGCCAAAGTCACGTGATTTCAGTAAACGAGGCTTCATTACGTGATTCGAAATTTCAATGGTTCACCACTGACTTTGGCCGTTTGATACACGCTCCGAACCACTGATTCGAAACAAAAGATTCGTAAAGCTTCGAAGCTTCATGAAGCAGTGTTTTGAAATCGCACATCACTAGATATTGTTGAATAAAGTCGTTATTTTGTTTTTTTGCCGCACAAAAAGTATTTTCGTCGCTTCATAATATTAAGGTTGAACCACATGAACTGTTTTAAATATGTCTTTAGTAGCTTTCTGGACCTTGAAAGTGTTAATTGTCTTGCTGGCAATAGAGGCCTCACTGAGCCATCGGATTTCATCAAAAATATCTTAATTTGTGTTCTGAAGATGAACGAAGGTCTTACAGGTGTGGAACGACATGAGGGTGAGTAATTAATGACTGAATTTTCAGATATGTGCATATTCATGATGCAAGGTAAAAATAAATAAACCTATTAAAAAGTCTATTTAATTTAATTTATTTTTATTTTATTCTGTTTATTTCACCTGTTATACTATTAACATTTTTGCATTGATGTTTCTGGCAATATTGTAAGAAAAGCATAAGACAATAAAGTAATTTGAATTGAGAGAGAGAGAGAGAGAGAGAGAGAGAGAGAGAGAGAGAGAGAGAGAGAGGTGTAGTAGAGGGGTTTGGTTTGGTTAGTAGGAGGGCGTAAGTTGAGTTCGGGACTGCAGCGCCCGTCCGCTCCGCTGGTATTCCAGGAATGTGTTGATCATGGCGGCCGCTGTGAAGCCCGTGAAGAGCGGATTGCTGGAGCTCCGCGTTACCGTTCACCACTGGATCCGCGTGCTCGCCACTCTCAGCGAGGACTCGTTCACCGTGAGTCCCGGAGAAACCGCCGATGAGTCCGCGAACAGCTGCTCGCCCGCGCCCGGAGGGGCTGTTAACGGGGATCCGGCGAACCTCAGCGCCTCCCCGGTACCGGACACCATCACGAACGTCAAACGAACCGTCCGAGTCACCAAACAAGAAGTTGGAGGACTCGGAATAAGTATTAAGGGTAAGAGAACTAGTTTATATTGGTTATCAGAATGTTATTAAACTTCCTGAAGAGTTTGGAAACAGTTACTTTCAAACTAGCATATGAATAATTCATAAAGGATTCATAAATATTATGTAGGCTAGATGTTAAACCACTACTTCAAATCTTTTAAAATATTTTTTTTTATTTTTATTATTATTTAAATCTTAGCTTCTTGGACATGTACTATGGTTTTCTTTCAAATATTCATGGTAACAACAGATGAAATATAATTGAAATATACCATGGTACTGAAAACAATACTATGGTTTTATATGGTACTCCATGGGTTTACTATTGTCCAAAAAAACCCATAGTACTTTTTTGGTAATTTTTTGTAAGTCCAATTCATTTCAATATGGTATCTGATACCATAAAAATCTTGGAGTGTCATGAAAATACTACAGTAAATTCATTTCAGTACCATGGTATTCAGGAATTTTGCTATAGTATGGTACCAAAACAGTATTTTTTGGGTTTCTATTTTTTTAAATATAATATCCTAAAACTGTGACAGCTGTCAAATTAAGTGACCATATCAGTTATGATGTTTTATTATGATTTGCATGATGTCGTGTCATTGGTTACGGGTTAGTGAATCATACAGTGTGTGGGTGTTCTCAGGGCGGGGGGGCGTTTGCACCCCAATGTCGACAGCTGACTGGAGAATTACCCATCATGCTCAGCCTGTCACTGGCTTCAGATGAAAGCTGTGGGACGAGAGCAGAGAAGAGTATGGTGCTGTTTATTTTAGGGAGCCAGAGAGGGACGACCTTGCCTTGAGTCCGAAGTGCAGTTGTATGTCTATATTTACAGTGCTGTGAGTCTTTGAGTCCGTCGCCCCGACAGTTTTGGGCTCTTCAATCTTTCAGATGCCTCAGACTCACAAATATGATCATCCTCATGCAAGGAAGCTCCATTCTTAAATTTAAAAAGCAACTATATTTTCATTTATAAAGGCCCAAATTATACTGTGAAAGAGTAATGTTAGTTTTTATTGTTACATTATTAATTTTTTTCAACTCAATCTGTATTATTTATTAATTTAAATTTATATTATAAAATTTATATTTATTTTACTAAATTTTATTATTTATTTTAACCCAAATTATTTATTATTATTATTATTTTATTTTTGTAAATTTTTTTATATCTTTTTATCTAAACTTTTCCATGGACCCCCTAGCACTCCCGAACCCCAGTTTAAGTCATGCAAACTTAACAGCTCCTCTTCTTTGCTTGGGTTTACATATATATATATATATATATATATATATATATACACATTAGACACATATATATTAGAGATGCACCGATACTAAATTTCTCCACCGATACAGATAGCCGATTATTCAGAGTGATATCTGCCGATAACGAAACCGATAGTTTGGAGGTTCTGCCTTTTATACCTCCTTCTAAATTAATGATAGGCTACTTTTATTATAATTAATAATTAATCATTATATTTTGAAAGAAATGCAAATAAAAACTTTGTTCTCTCCATTTCATCAACTTGTTTCACAGTAACTGGTTATAAACAGTTATAAATAAACACATTACTCAAATTAATATTAACACACATGAACTAAATTCTGAAGATTAAATTAATATTTCTAAACTTTCTGAATGTTATTAACTCATATAATTACTATTAATATTGAACATCAAACTGGTTTCTTAGCATTGTCTTCACACAAAGCCCAAATGCAATGGATTTTCTTGCTCTCTTTTGATTGACAGCATATATCAGCCCTGACTTTCAGCTGTTTTTAAACTATCAGCCGATAGCCGATAGTGTGAAAATTTGCTTTTATCGGCCGATACCGTTTATTGGCCGATATATCGGTGCATCTATATATATTATTTGTCACATGCCAGAAATTATACAACTAGAATTTGATGACTCATGTAGCCCTTCCGGTTTGTATTTTCACAGCATGAAGGAAAGATCTTACGGATTTATGAATGAACCACTTGTTTTAAAATCTTCTCAGTCTGCTGACATTTGTTATATCCACTTCAAACATTATAATGCTCATGATAACTTTCGTTAACTCTACAGTAAGTAAATCCACTTTACCAGCGAATTACACTTCGACAGCGACGCCATAGACATATACAGAGCTGCCGCAAAAATGGAAGTTCAAAGTTGTTGTTTTTCTGGGGCATAAGGTCTTAGATCGCCACAAGGGGCGCTATTGCAGGAATGTTTTTGGCCTAAATCAGCGATTCCCAAACTTTTTTCACAGCCAAACCAATTAGATGTGAAATATTTACGTAAAGTACTGAGATTTAAGTTAATATTGCAATAATTTACCAACACATTTGGATATTTGCAGTGCTGTGATGATGGATAATGGTCAAATGACATGCAGGTAAACATAAAAATTCAGTAAATTTTTTATTTTAAAATTATTCATATATTGGGCTGCACAAATTAATCATTAACCATTATCCATTGCAATTATTTTGTCATCTATGGTGATTTTAACTGTGATACGGCATTTTATCTTATATCATAACATTTCATATCGCCATGAATGCAGGGTCTTTATTATTATTATTTTTAACTCAAATTATAAAAATGAAGACATAAACAACAGTTTATTGTTTTTATAACCATTTTCTCTTCCACGAAAAAGCCAACAATTGCTATGCAAATTTCATACATAAATTTAGTGGGATTTTCTGCATGTATGGTTTAAAAATATAATATATGTCCTCAACTAATGTATCTCGACCATTTCCACCACTTGGTGAGACAAAAGATCACTTCTTACTTGTTACAGTTACTGTAAAATTTACTGTTATTTTTCTAAAATGCTCATTTTATTTTACAGTGCAATAGTGTTATTACAATAGTAATATTTCTTATTTTGTTTAATATTTTTATAATAATAATAATAATAATAATAATAAAACAAGAATTATTATTTTATAATCATATTTTTGCCCAAATTGTGTATAATTATATTAATCAATAATTTTACTGTTACTGTAAAATTGACTGTTATTTTTCTAAAATACTACTTTTATTTTATTTTACAGTGCAAAGGTATTATAACAATAGTAAAATTTCTTATTTTGTTTTATATTTTTATAGTAATAATAATTATAATAATAATAATAATACTTATTAATAATAATAAAATATTCATTTATAATCAAGTTTTTGCCCAAATTGTGTATAATTGTACTGATATATAATCACAAAAAACAAACAAACAAAACAACAACAACAAAAAAAAAAAAAACACAGAAAAGCTGGAGCTCTTTTAAAATAATGCATTTCAAATCACAGTCATAATTTTTATCAGGAAAATCATATTTTCTCCCCAAATCATGCAGCCCTACTTCTAACACAATGTCGAGAGATGTACACTGGCCTCTACACTAGTCTGAGAACCCATTTTTTTGGTTCCACTTTTTAATTGTTATACTGATAATAATAATAATTTGTAACTAAAATATTTGTGCTACATTAGAAGCGTTGCTCTAGTGGTCTCAGACCTTTGAATACTGTATTTGCACAAGAATGATGCAGTCAGCGGAAGGTCGTTGCATTTTAGCATTAGTGTGTTTGTGCAGGACGTCCTGGCAGGGACTGCAGAGAGAAATGATTGATAACCTGCTGGAGCTCAAGCAGAGAGACCAGAGATTGCCAACAGTGTCTGGCAGGAGCCGAGCTCCCACCCGCATACACGTCACATGTGTCTTTAAGGGTCAAAAGGTCACTAGAATAAAGGGTAAAACCCTTGAAAGCAAATTAGGGGTGATTAGATGAGACTATGTCTGATATACACTGACGATGATGGTGAGGAAGAAGCCACTCGTGAACACGGCCACACAGTCTCTTTACAGCAATATAAAACCTGGACCCACATATAAATGTTTTATGGTTTATACTCAAGGTGGTTGTTTCACATGCCCTTGAATTTCTAGATGTAAGTTTAAAGCGTAAGAGACCAGCTGCCTAATTCTCATTGGATATTTCATTCAGATGCTCGTCTCCTCCAAGAGAAACCCACAGACCGAACCATCACTCACTAAACAAGATATATGTGCTTCGGTCTGTAATATTTGGAGCACACCCCAGCTCAAGGATGAAGGCGATGAAATTTTGATTGGTTTTACAGTGTTGCCCATAAATCACATCAAAGGGCACATCAGTACTCAAGATTTAGAGTTTTTTTTTTTTTTTTGATGCAGTTGTTCTGTATTTAGCAATGCATATGCATGCTCATTTTTGAACTAGTTTAGTTTTAAGAGACTTTTTGTATGTAATGTTTTGTGTGAACATGCATGATATTGGAAAAAACTGACTATTTGTATTTTGTGCAATATACAACCCAAATTCCGGAAATGTTGGGACGTTTTTTAAATTTGAATAAAATGAAAACTAAAAGACTTTCAAATCACATGAGCCAATATTTTATTCACAATAGAACATAGATAACATAAATGTTTAAAGGGAGAAATTTTACACTTTTATCCACTAAATGAGCTCATTTCAAATTTGATGCCTGCTACAAGTCTCAAAAAAGTTGGCACGGGGGCAACAAATGGCTGAAAAAGCAAGAAATTTTGAAAAGATTCAGCTGGGAGAACATCTAGCAACTAATTAAGTTAATTGATATCAGGACTGTAACATGATTAGCTATAAAAGGGATGTCTTAGAGAGACTAGAGTCTCTCAGAAGTAAAGATGGGCAGAGCTGTGAAAGAGTGCGTAAAAAGATTGTGGAATACTTTAAAAACAATGTTCCTCGACATCAAATTGCAAAGGCTTTGCAAATCTCATAATCTACAGTGCATAACATCATCAAAAGATTCAGAGAAACTGGAGAAACCTCTGTGCGTAAGGGACAAGGCCGAAGACCTTTATTGGATGCCCGTGGTCTTCGGGCCCTCAGACGACACTGCATCGCTCATCGACATGATTGTGTCAATGACATTACTAAATGGGCCCAGGAATACTTCCAGAAATCACTGTCGGTAAACACAATCCGCCGTGCCATCTGCAGATGCCAACTAAAGCTCTATCATGCAAAAAGGAAGCCATATGTGAACATGGTCCAGAAGCGCCGTCGTGTCCTGTGGGCCAAGGCTCATTTAAAATGGACTGTTTCAAAGTGGAAAAGTGTTCTATGGTCAGACAAGTCCAAATTTGACATTCTTGTTGGAAATCACGGACGCCGTGTCCTCCAGGCTAAAGAGGAGGGAGACCTTCCAGCGTGTTATCAGCGTTCAGCTCAAAAGCCAGCATCTCTGATGGTATGGGGGTGCATAAGTGCATACAGTATGGGCAGCTTGCATGTTTTGGAAGGCACTATGAATGCTGAAACAATATTTCAGCAGGACATTGCAAAACCACATACTGCAGCTATTACAACAGCATAATACGTCAAAGAAAAATACGTCAAAGACGACCACAAACTGTTTAGTAGCTGGAAATCAGGGAAGAATGGGACCAAATTCCAACACCAAAACTCCAGAAACTCATAACCTCAATGCCCAGACGTCTTCACACTCTTTTGAAAAGAAGAGGAGATGCTACACCATGGTAAACATGCCCCCGCCCCAACTATTTTAAGACCTGTAGCAGGCATCAAATTTGAAATGAGCTCATTTTGTGCATAAAATTGTAAAAATTTCTCGGTTTAAACATTTATTATGTTATCTATGTTCTATTGTAAATAAAATATTGGCTCATGTGATTTGAAAGTCTTTTAGTTTTCATTTTATGCAAATTTAAAAAACGTCCCAACATTTCCGGAATTCGGGTTGTATATTACAATATAAAAACACAGTCATTTTCACCAGATTACTTGGATAGCTATTCTTGAAAATAATTAATCATTCTAGAATGATTGGGATGATTTTGTTGGGGAGTGCATCTGCATAGAAAATAATGTGTGACACAGACGACTCATGTGCACTGAAAGCTGCTTCAGACAGCGCTTGAATGGACAAAAAAACACAAAGTTATGCCAAAATGCCAGTTTTGTTGAGTATCCTCGCAAGCACAGTTAAATGAAGTCTTAAATGAACAAAGAATTGTGGGGATGCGTGTCAGATCCGCGTCATGTGCAGCGGTGGCAGGTCTTAAAGTGACAGCAGCCTAATAAACCTGCTGCTGTCCAGACCATACCTTGTTTGTCCATATTTTTCATTGGCAGCCCATCAGAAAGATTTGAAAGAAGAAGCTATTTGAGTAGTTTCTTTTGTGGTTATGCTGAACTTTGAAGGATGTGGTGTCACTGTCATACTACCAGTTTATTTGCAGGCTTCCTCTTGATTTCAACATCACAGATTGGTCATCTTTTTTAGCACTTGATAAAAAAAAGACTTGCTAGACAGCAGAGGCGTTCTTACTAAGTTAAGAGAAACTTACTTTTAGATGTACTGGTTGCCTAAACTGCTTAGACTAGTCTTACAAGTTAGTCATCAAGTTGTTTTCTTTAAGACTGTTTATAACTTTAAGTCAGTTACATAAAAATGTAGATTGGTTTAATTTAATAAACCAGAAATTAAGACCGATTAGCCCTAACTAAATGCTAGTTGATCATAGTTCTTAAGACAGTCTAAACATAATGTGTATAAACTGACCCCTGGTTCTCTTAGATGTACTTGTTCATCTACAAGTAAAAAGTTGGAAGAGAAAATTTAGTCTATGCTAGTTTTTACATGGAATCAAATTTTACCACATTTGTAATTGTATGTTGTTTTACAGGTGGTAAAGAGAATAAGATGCCCATCCTGATCTCAAAGATCTTCAAAGGGCTGGCAGCGGACCAGACGGAGGCTCTTTACGTGGGCGATGCGATTTTGTCCGTGAACGGTTACGACCTCAGAGAGGCCACTCACGATGAGGCTGTACAGGCCCTGAAGAAAACAGGCAAAGAGGTCATTCTGGAAGGTAAGGCGGAGCAGATTGTTTGGCTTGAAGGAATAGTTCACCTAAAAGTGAAATTTATGTCATTATTTACTCATCCTTATGCTGTTGGTCCTGCGTAACACACGAGAATGAACCTCATTGGTTCTTGTTGAAGCTCTAACTTTTGTGTTCTCAGGAAGTAATTTTCCAAGAAACTAAAGTAATTTAGTTTTGGAAAAATGTGAGAGTGAGTAAATGAATTTTCTGTGAATGTCTGTCGGTCAACACTTGAATAAGTGACCAGACCAGGGCTGCGTTTCCCAAAAGCATCGTAAGCCTAAGTTGATCATAGAACAATTGCCACCAATTGTCTCTACAATCAGCTTAGGCTTACGATGCTTTTGGGAAACGCAGCCCGGACCAATCTCACATAAGTGACGTGACATCATTTGTAAAAAAGGTGAAATGCAGAGGTCAGCAACCTTTTTGACATAAAGAGTTCAAATGGGAAACCATGAGACCTCAGTAATTGCACACAAGTGTTTGGAGCTAAAATTGAGTACAAGTATATCAGTGATAATTACATTAATGCACATTTTTAAAAGGCTTGATGGAGTCCATAATGGAAGAGGGGCTATATAGTTTTTATGAGCCTGCATGTGTGTGTGTGTGTGTGTGTGTGTGTGTGATACCCATAATGCCTTATCAGCATTTTATCCCCTTTAAGAAGGCTCTTAAGAGCCAGTGATGCAAGAGTGAACGGTGTTTGCATGTAATGCTGCTCTCAGGTCCTCTGGGAAGGTCCAACTTACGAGTTCGGAATTCGTAATTACGATGAGATGGGCGTTCAGTGCGTCAAATGGATGTTTTGACAATTTCAGAATCAGAATTTTATAATCAAAAACTATATTGACTTACATTAAGTAATATTTTGGCTTATTTCTAAATAAAATATATTAAGTATGGTCTTTTTAATAAATAATATCTTGTCTTTGGAAAATAAAATCGGCTTCCACTATTGTACTTTAATTGACAGTATAAATATGATGAATTGATTAGAAGGTATAAGTTTTGTAGATATCTGAAATCATTTTCTTCTTTAATTCCCACCTAATGATCCTAAATCTCTGTGAGTGTTATTATTTTATCAAACTTTTTTAATTGTGTGTAAATGTGTCTGTAAATTAAAGTGCCCCAGTTCATATGCAGTTTGGATATTGCCTTTCGTGTAGTGTATAATACAGATGTTTGTGAATGTAAAAGGTCTGCAAAGTTTCAAAGATCAAAGTGCAGATAAAGAGTTACTGTCTCCCAAAAAATCAATTCTGAACTCCTGAAATGAGTCATCAGTAATTCCAGTCTTACTTCCTGCAACCTACAAATTTGCATAATGCCAGCCTATGGTCTTCATTGGCTGAACAGTGTCTGCTTTGCCCCGCCCTCAAACTCTGTAGTTGTATCTGAGACTGGAAGAGTTTGGATTGTGTTGTTCATGTCGAGAAGACGCTGTTTTCTGCTGCCAAAGCAAATCCACTTTGATGAGATTGATACGGTAAAACCGACACCATCGTTACTGTTCTTAAAAAATACTGGGTTAAAAACAACCCAAGTTGGGTTGAAAATTGGGCTGTTTTAATCAAGCGATTGGGTTGTTTTAACCCAGCGGTTGGGTTGTTTTAACCAAGCGAATGGGTTGTTTTAATCAAACGATTGGGTTGTTTTAACCCAACGGTTGGGTTGTTTTAACTCAGCGGTTGGGTTGTTTTAATCAAGCGATTGGGTTGTTTTAACCCAGCGGTTGGGTTGTTTTAACCAAGCGAATGGGTTGTTTTAATCAAGCGATTGGGTTGTTTTAACTCAGCGGTTGGGTTGTTTTAACTCAGCGGTTGGGTTGTTTTAATCAAGCGATTGGGTTGTTTTAACTCAGCGGTTGGGTTGTTTTAATCAAGCGATTGGGTTGTTTTAACTCAGCGGTTGGGTTGTTTTAATCAAGCGAATGGGTTGTTTTAACTCAGCGGTTGGGTTGTTTTAATCAAGCGGTTGGGTTGTTTTAACCCAGTGGTTGGGTTGTTTTAACCCAGTGGTTGGGTTGTTTTAATCAAGCGAATGGGTTGTTTTAACTCAGCGGTTGGGTTGTTTTAACCCAGCGGTTGGGTTGTTTTAACCAAGCAAAGGGGTTGTTTTAATCAAGCGAATGGCTTGTTTTAACCCAGTGGTTGGGTTAAATGTTTTCCCAAACTGCTGGGTAGTTTTCTCCTGCCAAAGCAAATCCTCTTTTAATGAGATTGATACGGTGAAACAAATGCCATCGTTACTGTGCACATCACTGTGTATCAAGTGCTGAGGAAGAGCTTAGTTTCCGACACGTGCTGTAAGCGGTCGACCAATCACAACAGACTGGGCCATCTGACCAATCAGAGCAGGGCATGCTCTCGGAAAGGCGGGGATTAGAGACTCTGAATCTTTGACCAAACTGTTTCAGACACTGAGAGAAAAGAACTGATGCTGCCGTGGATATTTTGAGACAAAGTGTTTTATGACCTTGGATGAATATAAACTTATTGCAGGAGACTCCAAAACAAAATGAGCAACCTTAAAATAACATAACAGGGGAACTTTAATGTTACCAATGCTTTGGCAATGTAAAGCCTTTTTAACAGACCAAAAGCCACGTAAACTTTGAGAGAGCGAATGAGAGACAGACGGGCAGTTTTAGAGAGCTTGCAAGAATGAAAATTCCTGTCATCCACTGCAGATTTTCCTGCCATGCTTGGGCGCGAAAGGCCCGATTTTTCAGGGGCTCATCATAACCACACACACACACACACACACACACACACACACGAGCAGCTCAGACTCTTGCAGTCATTCTGAGGGATTTACTCTCTTCTGCTTAGTGAGTTTTCTATGATCCTGTAATTGAGTGCGTTTAGTTCTCGCTCCACTCATCTTTCTTCTCCGCTCTCCTCTTCCTCTTCCTCTCACACATTAGCCATTACATCTGCTTCACCACTGAGGCTTTCAGTCCTGTTTGATTCATTTCGTAGTGGATAATACTGTGGATGTGGAGAAAAATCTCTCAGACACACACATTTAAAGTCACCATGAAATCAAAATTCCTGTTTCATTTATTATAAATTATTTATCGGTGCACATCATTATAGTTTTAAATTCATGTTCCTCGTAATCTTGAATCAGAATATCTTCTCCTCCCTCTTGCAGCATCTCTTCTCTTCTCTGATGACGAGGGCGGGGCAACCTGTCACTCACATGAGATCCACCAATAGCAAACCACAACCAGCCAATCAATTCCCCACAGACAAAATCAAGCCCCGCCCTACATTTGTTCTTGTTCCTGAAGTGTTTCACTCGCACTGCGTTTATTTTCTCTGGCCAATTTTGTCTCTCAGGAACATGCTGGACCTTCGCCAAGTCTCACACATTTCTGTCTTTCTATCCAACGTAGAGTGGGTGGACTTTCTCCGGTGACATTTGAATCAAATGATACATGAAGGTTTGTGACCTTCAGCTGTTCCAGATTCATTGACTATAAAATCTATCATTCATGGGAGAATTCGTGGGTTTTTGGGTTTGTGAATTGTCTAGCTGATGAGGATCTTTTCTGTGCAAAATCTGCAACATACTTCCAGCCTGATTTAACGTTAAAAGTAAACAGATTCCTTCTGATTCCACATGTTAACAGCGTGTCCAAACCAAACGTGACACAACACGTTCCCAGGATTCTGTTCCTCGCTGAAAGTTAAAATGCTGCATGACACGACAATATCACGACAATATCACAGCCAATAAGAATTTTTCATATCTAATATACTGTAAATATAATTTGTTATCTTTTGTTTTGAAAAAAATTAATACTTTTAATCATCAAGGATGCATTAAATTGATCAAAAGTGACAGTAAAGACATTTATTTCAAATAATTGCTGTTCTTTTGAACTTTCTATTCATCAAAGAATCCTGAAAAATTAAATGTATCAGTTTCCTCAAAAATCTGAAGCAGCAAAACTGTTTTCAACATTGGTATATTCATAAATGTTTTTTGAGCAGCAAATCATCATATTAGAATGATTTCTGAAGGATCATGTGACACTGAAGACTGGAGTAATGATGCTGAAAATTCAGCTTTGATCAAAGGAATAAATTACATTTTAGAATATATTCACATAGAAAACAGCTGTTTTAAATTGTAATAATATTTCACATTTTTACTGTATTTTACTGTATTTTTTATCAAATAAATGCAGCCTTGGTGAGCATAAAAGACTTTTTTCAAAATTAATTTAAAAAATCGTATCGATTATATTTGAATTACTTGAATTACTGTGATACAGAACACATGCAATGATAAACTATATTGTTACATTACATTATCTGATTATTGCCATTTTGCATTTTAATGCAATTTAAAGTGTGACAATGCAACTTTTGTAAATGGAACATCACGCACATTGTATTGTGAAATACAGTATGCTCTGATCATGTTCTACACATTTTGTCAACATAGATCATCCGGGAATTCCATGCATGCATAACAGACACAAACTGTGTACAGTACACTGCAAAAATAGTATGAGTAGTTTGCTATTCTGAACATATCCCTTGTCAAATGCCCAGATACCCCACCCCTGCTGCCCTCCAGAGATGCAAACTGAATGCATGGCTTCATTCCAGGTCAGATCTTCATTCTTGTGGCCAAATTGAATATTTGCACTTAACTAAATTAAAATCATAAGCACTTCCAGCTGTTTTTATGGCTTCCAGTCAGGAAGAGAAGTCGTGCCGTTTTGCTGGGATGATGAAAGTGTGATATTCGCTCTAGAAAATGTTCCTCTCGGTTGGACAGACTCCAGATGATTCAGTGAGATCAAGTGAGACGTTAATGAAAAGAAAAGCCTGTGTTAGCTACTGAGTGATCCGACTTGATCTAAGCACACGCTGCTTATATCAAACAGTTTAAATATGGAAACGCACACTTTAGTTCAGACTCTTGATTTTAGATATTTTTAAGCATGACTTAACCCAGCAAACAATGTTCTGGCAAGGTTCTTCCAGTAACGTTAATAAAACATTTGTTCAAAGTTATCTGGTCTTGAATAATATTCTTAAAACGTTAGCACAAGAACATTATTTATACATTGTTTATGCAATGCTTTTTTTTTTTTTTTTTTTTGGGACAACTGTGCATACATCAGTTCGGTGCTGTGGTTTTGTGTGTGTTTTCAGGAACATTTTTGTGTAGGCGATGAGCGACATTCCAGGCACAGCGTGCTTCTGGAGTCACAGCGTAGCCAATCAGATGGATTCCGGACGCTCCCACGGCAACCGGAGGGCCGTGGTTGGGCTGTAGGGATCTGTTGTGTTTGACGTGGCTCCAGGTTCTTGTGTTTGTCCAGTCAGGCAGCAAGAACAACTGCATGCTTCCATGTCGCCCAACCCGGGCCTCAGCACCTGGAAACAGACCGACCGAAGTCACCGGCTAGAAAAATCTCTATCTCTGTCTCTTAAAGGATGCTCGCTTTGTGTCCCAAAGGGCAGGAATGTTCACGTTTAGATAGAGCAGTGACAGCTCAGACAGATTTAAATCTTGTTTTTCTTTTGCCTTCACTGTCTGTAACGGTTAAACGCAGAAACACTTCAAGCGAGTACACTGGAAAAAATGGAAACTGTGTTACTCGCCATTTCTTTCTAATTATTTGTGAAATTTACTAGCAGTGTCTGAGTGAAAATTGTTTCCACACCAATTTTTTTTTTAGTGTATTGCTTTCTCTTTCACTTAATATGTTTCAGTTATGTATCAATGTTGTCTCAGATGTTTGTCTTAAAAATCCTTTGGAGAAAGAAACAAATGAATTACTATAGTGATCAGATATACAGGATTTACTTCTAAACAGTTTTCACTCAGAAACCCCTAGTAAATTTCACAAATAATTACAAAGAAACGGCAAGTAACACATCGGATTAAACATGACATTTCGAAGTAGAAAGACTGAATGTTTTCTTGTAATCTTTATCTTTATTTTTTTTGTGTAAAGTCCCGTTCACACCATGAGCAATAACTATAATGATAACAATAAAGCTGTAGTTCTAAAAATCTTTCTAAAAAAAAAAAAAAGAATATCAGATCCACACCACAACTATAGTGGCTCTGAGAAACAATATCGTTGGAATCACTTTCAGAACAATTTTCCAGATATTCCAGCTGATGAATGATAAAAACATTGACAGCCAATCAGAATCCATCCTGCTTTAAAGATCTCAAGCGTTTAAAGCGGCAGACGACAAAACTGCAGCTCGCTTATAATAAACAGAATGATATCATCTGCAGGTGTGGACACTACAGTCTAAAAAAGTGCTGGGTTAAAAACAACCCAAGTTGGGTTGAAAATGTAAAAACCCAGTGTTTGGGTCATTTTAACCCAGTGAATGGATTGGTTTAACCCAGCGAATGGATTGTTTTAACCCAGCGAATGGATTGTTTTAACCCAGCGAATGGATTGTTTTAACCCAGAGTTTGGGTTGTTTTAACCCAGCGAATGGATTGTTTTAACCCAGCAAATGGGTTGTTTTAACCCAGAGTTTGGGTTGTTTTAACCCAGCGAATGGGTTTTTAACCCAGTGAATGGATTGTTTTAACCCAGCGAATGGATTGGTTTAATCCAGTGTTTGGGTTGTTTTAACCCAGTGAATGGGTTGTTTTAACCCAGAGTTTGGGTTGTTTTAACCCAGCGAATGGGTTTTTAACCCAGCGAATGGATTGTTTTAACCCAGCAAATGGATTGGTTTAACCCAGCGAATGGATTGGTTTAACCCAGCGAATGGATTGTTTTAACCCAGAGTTTGGGTTGTTTTAACCCAGCGAATGGATTGGTTTAACCCAGCGAATGGATTGTTTTAACCCAGAGTTTGGGTTGTTTTAACCCAGCGAATGGGTTGTTTTAACCCAGCGAATGGATTGTTTTAACCCAGAGTTTGGGTTGTTTTATCCCAGCGTTTGGGTTGTTTTAACCCAGCGAATGGATTGTTTTAACCCAGCGAATGGATTGGTTTAACCCAGCGAATGGATTGGTTTAACCCAGCGAATGGATTGTTTTAACCCAGAGTTTGGGTTGTTTTAACTCAGAGTTTGGGTTGTTTTAACCCAGCGAATGGATTGTTTTAACCCAGCGTTTGGGTTGTTTTAACCCAGTGTTTGGGTTGTTTTATCCCAGCGAATGGGTTGTTTTAACCCAGTGAATGTGTTGTTTTAACCCAGCGTTTGGGTTGTTTTAACCCAGCGAATGGATTGTTTTAACCCAGCATTTGGGTTGTTTTAAACCAGCGATTGTTTTTTTTTTTTTTTTAACCCAGTGGTTGGGTTAAATGTTTTCCCAACCTGCTGGGTAGTTTTATTTAACTCAATTATTGTTTAAAAATGACTGTATTGCTTGCTTAAAATGAACCCAAAGTATGTTGGAAATGAACATTTATTAAAGTTTAATGAATAATAATTAAACAATAAACATTAAATTGCTTAAATGTTCACCTTTTGATTATTATTGTGTCCTCTAGTAATTATGTGTCTGATTTTTAATTTCCAACCTATTTTGGGTTCATTTTAAGCCAGACATATAGTAATTTTTAAACAATAGTTGAGTTAAATAAAACTGCCCAGCATGGCAAACATTTAACCCAACTGCTGGATTGAAACAACCCCACTGCTGGGTTAAAACAGCCCAATCGCTGGGTTTGTCCATTTTCAACCCAACTTGGGTTATTTTTAACCCAGCATAGTTATCATTATAGTTATCATTTTTGGTGTGAACGGGCCTTGAGAGTATAGAGCTATGAAATGAATATGGATAGATAATTTGATATTTAATGAGAAAAGTTCATAATGAGATCTTTGACTTTTGATTGCAGCCCAGTTTGAGATGTTGTTGAGATCTCTTCTGAAACATGTGAGATCACTGTAGTCTTTTATCAGGAGAAACTTCTTGGAAGACTTATTACTGTTTAGGAGAAACAACTGATATATGCATGATGAACTAAATGACATGAAGGTACTTGTGTTGTGCTGTGAAATGCAGTATTAAACATTTCATAAAGCAACGATGCACAGTTTGAGTTTGTGTAACTATAGATGTGTTTGCATTCACATACTAAAGCAGAGATATGCTTATTAGACTCTGGAGTTGAATCTGCCATTGGACTTGATCCCAACATTTGGTTTGGGTTAAGCCAAATCATCCAAAGATGAGCTGTATTTTTCCGTCTGTTACTCATCAGAACAATCATGACCTCCTCCCTGTTTCCTTCCTTTGCTTTTCTTTTTCCTACTGTTTCCACACTGAAAACCAATGACATTACAAAACCAGACTGCTCCCAATCAGCAGAACACACACCATCTGAGAATGTTTCCTGTTAGCTTGGATACACTGTGTGTAAGATAGTTTAGGAGAAACATCTCAGTCAAAGTTGATTCTGCAATGAGAACTCCTGAGCTGTGAAAGAGCAACCTCTGCTCTTTAACGTTCCCTCAGAAAAATGCACATCGAATGGCAATTTTAATTCCACAAAGACCATTTAGTATCAGCTCCCGAAGGGCTTTTGTGCCGACAAAATCCTTCCGTCTATAAATAGCCCCAGAATCCTCTAATCTAAACCTCTGACCAGAGTCTTTTGTTGATGTGATTAATGTGTGCTTGGAGATGCGAGACCACTGAAGACTTGAATTATGAGAACGCAACAACAGGAGGATGACGCTGTGATTGGAAACAGCGAGGAGCAGAAGATGAGCTGAGCGAGACGGTTTAATAGTGTGTGATGTGTGTGTGTTTGTGACGTGAGGATAAAGGTGAAGAGTTTCGTTTCATCTCATTGTGGTTTGTTTTTTGTTCACTATGCATGAGAATCAAAGACATTGCATGAGTGTATTATTCATCAAAGAATACTGGAAAAAAAAACGATTTCCTCAAAAATCTGAAGCAGCACAACGGTTTTCAACACTGATAATAATCATAAATGTTTCTTGAGCAGCAAATCATCATATTAGAATGATTTCTGAAGGATCATGTGACACTGAAGACTGGAGTAATAATGCTGAAAATCCAGCTTTGATCACAGGAATAAATTACACTTTACTATATATTCACATAGAATAGTTACTTTTTTAAATTGTAATAATATTTCACAATTTTACAGTTTTTACTGTATTTTTGATCAAATAAATGCAGCCTTGGTGAGCCGAAGAGACAAAATAGCTGTTTGAATGCTGGGTAACATTAACCAAGTATTTTTTAAAGAATAACGACACTGATGAATCATTCACAATAAGACCAGGAACATGTATTAAGAAGATCAATATAGTCAACTAGAGTTTATATCATTATTAAAGAGTGTGTGAGGACGTATCTGCTGAATGTGTGTGTGTGTGTGTGGTCAGCAGGTGAAGGACTGAGGAATTCGGACACAACATGTGTGAAAACAGACTGTGTGTGTGTGAGATGCTCGGAGCGTCTGCAGTCAGTACTGTAAATGTATTTATAGAGCGAGAGAAAGAGGGCTGTGTTTGTTCGCTGCTGTATGTGCTGAGTAGGTGAAGTGTGTTTGAGAACGAGCTGACTGCTGAGATGAGCTCTATTCTGAGCGAGGAAGCCCCTCTCTGCCTGTATCACTCGCTCTGAGAGAGAGAGAGAGAGAGAGAGAGAGACACTGGGTGTGTTTCACACTTCAGCCTCTACAATGAAACTCGATCTTCCTCCCCATAGTGGCGTCTACTATTTATAACTGTCATGAATGTGTGTGTATTAGGGACAGAGACATAGACTGTGTGTTCATCTTGAAGGGTTTGTCATGTTCAGTGTGTGTGTGTGTGTGTGTGTGTGTGTTGAGGTGCTAAATGTAGCACCACTACTAACTTAACTAACTTAAGTACACTGTTCAGTAGTTTGATAATTAATACAGCTTTACATCTGATGAAATAATCAAACACGCTCTCTTTCAAATTCATTCTTGTGAATAATTTATTTCGGTATGTATAAGTTAACCAATAAAAAATAAATAAAATTTAGTTAAATGCTGCTGTTTGTTACTTCATTTTGGAGTTTGTTATCAATCCATCCATCATCCATCCATCCATCTGTCCACTAATCCATCCATCCACTCATCCATCCATCCATCCATCCATCCATCCATCTGTCCACTAATCCATCCATCCATCCATCCACTCATCCATCCATCGATCCATCCATCAATCCATCCCTCTGTCCACTAATCCATCCATCCATCCACTTATCTACTCATCCACTCACCCATCCATCCATCCATCCATCCACTCATCCATCCATCCATCCATCCATCCATCCATCCATCCATCCATCCACCTATCTACTCATCCATCCATCCATCCATCCATACACCCACCTATCTACTCATCCATCCATCCATCCATCCACCTATCTACTCCATCCATCCATCCATCCATCTACTCCATCCATCCATCCATCCATCCATCCATCCATCCACCTATCTACTCATCCATCCATCCATCCCTCCATCCATCCATCCATCCACCTATCTACTCATCCATCCATCCATCCATCCACCTATCTACTCATCCATCCATCCATCCCTCCATCCATCCATCCATCCATCCATGCATCCATACACCCACCTATCTACTCATCCATCCATCCATCCATCCACCTATCTACTCCATCCATCCATCCATCCATCTACTCCATCCATCCATCCATCCATCCATCCACCTATCTACTCATCCATCCATCCATCCATCCATCTATCTACTCATCCATCCACCTATCTATTCCATCCATCCACCTATCTACTCATCCATCCATCCATCCACCCACCTATCTACTCATCCATCCATCCATCCACCTATCTACTCATCCATCCATCCATCCACCTATCTACTCATCCATCCATCCATCCATCCATCCATCCACCTATCTACTCATCCATCCATCCATCCATCTATCCACCTATCTACTCATCCATCCACCTATCTACTCATCCATCTTCCATCCATCCACCTATCTACTCATCCATCCATCCATCCATCTATCTACTCATCCATCTTCCATCCATCCACCTATCTACTCCATCCATCCATCCATCCACCTATCTACTCATCCATCCGTCCATCCATCCATCCATCCACCCACCTACTCATCCATCCATCCACCTATCTACTCATCCATCTTCCATCCATCCACCTATCTACTCATCCATCCACCTATCTACTCCATCCATCCACCTATCTACTCATCCATCCATCCGTCCATCCATCCATCCATCCATCCACCTATCTACTCATCCATCCGTCCATCCATCCATCCGTCCATCTACTCATCCATCCATTTATGTCTGTCTGTTCAAGTTTCATAATTTCAACACTCTCTTTAAATGTCTTCTCTCATACGTAAAGTCTGAAGTCAAATTCATTCTTGTGAATAATTCCTATTAATAGGAATAGTATATCTATATCTATATATATATATTTAACAGCTGGTGTTTTGACCTTTTAATTGTACTACACTGCTGTGAACTTTCACCTTTTAAATTTTATCATACGACTAACCTCAGCCTCTGAATGTCAGCCTCTGCAGGTCAAAAGGCTGTAATTGTTGAATAAAATGAGGAGAAATGACATTATGAGGACATTTATTTTTTTTTTATGCAATTTGCATTTGTAGCTTTGAAATCCCTAAATAGTGAGTATATGTGCCTATTTAAGAACAGACTAAAATATTCAGCATTCAACACAAGTATTTTTTTCACCTCAAGCACAGATGTTTATGTGAATGTTATTTCTGGCAGCATGCATAAATTATGCATTGTCTTTTTCAATACATGTAAAAATAAAGCGTCAGAATCTGTCAGTGGTTTGTCTGATCTTGACTCTGGTCCAAAGTTTCAGTGGAAACAGACGTCTACAGCACTGAACACAGTGAGCAATACTTTCCTAAAGGAAATGATTTTTTTTTTTTTTTGGTGGTGCAGAACTCCTCTTCCTCTTTCATCTGAAGCTGCTTTATTGGTCGTTTTTGAATCAGTGGGCAGATGTTCAACTTTAATCATCAAGATTTCAGTGTTTAGTGGGTTGTGCCCACAAAAAGTCCAAAGCTATGTTCAAAATAGCATACTAATCTTGAAGTGCGCATGCTGTGCACAGTATGCATAGAATATCTGACGTAATGCATTTGACATTTTAATTTTTGCAGTTACATCATTTTATTTTATTTATGCATTCAAAAAAAGTTTAAAAAAAATACAAAAAAATCTTAATTTCCGGTCATGTGACAACAGTACAGATGGTACTATTTAAAATGTTTGTTGTTGCATCATGCAAACTGTTTCACATACTATTCTTACAAAATATTAGCCATTATTAAGTGTTTACTATCAGCATGCTATTGTTGTTTCACCATGGAAAATAGCAGTAAGAATAATGACTCTCTCTCTTTGTTTCTCTGTAGTGAAGTACATTAAGGAGATGTCAGCATTTTTTAAGGGCGGATCGACGGCGGGACCCCCAGTGCTCGATTCTCCTCCAGCCACCCCGCAGAAGCAGACGGACCCGGCGCTTAAAGAGACCAGGACCCTCCCGCTCCGAATGTGTCATGTGACACGCAAACAGTGTCCGCCTGACACAGAGGACAGGTACAAACACCGCCAGAGTTTACATATTACTGACATATCATTATGAAATGATAATAACATCAGGACTTAATCCAGTTCAAACATTAAACGCTTTCTATGCCAGGTTGCAAAACAACCAAATAGTTATTCATTGCATTCGTAAATTCAAATGTTTTGTGTTGTTTTTACATGAAGCATGGAGCTTTAGCATGCAAAAAAAGACAATTACATAGATTTATAATAATAAAAATTGATAATATACACTACTCCTCAAAAGTTTGGGATCAGTACAATTTTTTAATTTTTTAAAAATTAGTCTATTTTGCTCGCCACGGCTGCGTTTAGTTCATCAAAAATACAGTAAAAATGGTAATATTGTGAAATATTATTTCAATTCAAAATAGATGTTTTCTATGTGAATATATAGTAAAGTGTAATTTATTCCTGTGATCAAAGCTGAATTTTCAGCATCATTACTCCAGTCTTCAGTGTCACATGATCCTTCAGAAATCATTCTTGAAATAGAATATTTTGTAACATTATAAATGTCTTTACTGTCACTTGATCAACTTTGTGTCCCTAAACTTTTGAATAATAATATAATATAATATAATGCTTATGACAAAAAGTATCTTATAGATTTGTAATATTGGCCATTGTTTAAATCGAGCCAATAACAAAATTAATTTATATTGCATGGACCTCCTGTCAGCACATTCTACATTAATGCACCAAAATCATCCTACAATTTGACTAATAAACTATATTAGTTGGCAGAAGAATTGTTCATAAAGATTATTATGGTATTATGCTTATTTAAAAGCAATATTCCGCAAGAGGACTTGTCACGTAAAGTCTACTCTTTGCTCTTTCTCTCTTTCTGTAGGTATTTTGAGGTGGTATCATCAGACAGGAAGAAGTCTGTGTTTTTGCGGGCTAAAGATCACGCCATGGCTCAGGCCTGGTACAACGCCATCCAGACAGGAAGTGCAGCATTACTGACCAGCGCCAAAGCCGAGCTGAAAGCCCTGCAGCCGAGCCTGGACGTCAGTCACATCGGCTGGATCATTGAGCAGGTGAGAAACACAGACACCGTAAGATGAGAGAGACAGAAATCATGCAGCAGAGTCTGATGATGGTGTGTGTGTCGTCAGGGTTCAGAGCGGCCGATACTGGCAGTGTTGACGGACAGAGATCTACTGCTGTACGGATCTCTGCCCGACAGCAAAGAGACTCTCAACAGCCCAGACAAGAGCTATCCTTTAATTACCACCAGGTACACACACACACACACACACACACACACACACACACACACTGCATACTAGAGCATTAAAATGAGAGGACACACATTACAGGGACTTTACCACAGTAAAACATTGATGCTGGCACGATACTCAGTGGATCACTGTAGTTGTATATTGATAAAGTATGATAAATTTATATTATATTATATTATATTAATTATTATAAATCTATGATAAAAGCCGTGTCCTATGTCATGGAAAAACAGAAAATATCAGGGAATTTTAGAAGTTATTCCAGGTTATGAAAAGTCATGGAAATATCCATAGTGCTATCAATTTATATACAACACTGAGCATACTAATTTATATTACTATAGATATTTTATTTTATTTCCATGACTTTTCATAACCTGGAATCAGATTGATTGGAATTTGCTCTTTGTGAGTGAAATAATTAAAAATCCTTATCCTGAAATCACAAATGACTGGAAATGTCTTGGGAGTTTGTTAACCAAAAGGTGTGGAAACCTTGTAAAATGTTTAATGAACAATTCAATTGATATTAAATGTATTTATTTATTTATTCTTTCATTAATTCATTCATATACACATATTCTTAGACTATTTACCACACATTTTTTTCTTCCAAAAATAAATTATATAAATTATATATATATATATATAAATATATGTTTGTATAAATAAGTTTATTTCATATATATATATATATATATATATATATATATATACACATATATATATATAATTATGTATTTTATATATATATATATATATATATAAAATGTTTTCTATATTTTTTATATATATATTTATTTTATATTTTTTATTATATATATATATATATATATATATAATAAAAATATAAAAAAATATAAAATTTAATTTTATATACACACACACATATATATATATATATATATATATATATATATATATATATATATATGAGGAATTTATTTTTGTTGTTTTGGTTCGTTCTTGATGTTTTCTCAAAAAACAGTTAACGACAGTATTACAATAAACAATTCTAACTACATCTGTGATTCATTAGGCAAACATGTCTCATCCAATCATATTTTAGAGTCACATCTGTTCAGTTTATCAAGTAGATTATTAATGAGGTGAGTTGTACGTATACTAATATCTGCTGTTTCTGTCCGTCAGGCTGGTTCACTCTGGACCGGGTAAGAGTTCGTCACTACACGACTCTGAGCTGACCTTCGGCCTGCGCTTGGGCACTAAGCAGGGAGTGGAGACGCATCTGTTCAGAGTGGACACAGCTAAAGACCTGTCCACCTGGACGCACCTGCTGGTGGAGGGCTGTCACAGCGCCGCAGAGCTCGTACAGGAGGTCACGACAGGTACGGTCACCGCTTGAGTCACTGAAGCACACTGAATCTTCAGTAGATGTTCAAAGCAGAATGAGAATAAATGAGTTATGGCTGATGGGTTTGTATGGGTTCATATCGCCCTCTGTTGGTTCAGTGATGTGCTGCACTCCAGTGTGTTTAGACCAGGGGTTGGCAACCTATAATGACTGGCACGTGGCACATAGTCACACGACCTGTTTTATTAAGTTAGGTGCTATAAATACTATTAAAGAATGAGATTTTAGCAATCCATTGTTTCTGTGATGATCCCTCCTCGTGCCATCAGGTCCGATTGCAGGTTTAAACCATCTTTTTTTGTCTTTTGTAACCTGATAAAACCCTATAGGCTAAAATTATGAATAGCCTCTAGCATACTTCTCATGCTATTTCTGCAGTATGCATACTGTGCACAGTGATTTGTTTGTTTATTTATGCATGCATTGAAAACCAGAGCACACTGTGAAATAATGTATCCCACAATGCAATGCATTTGATGTCCACCTTGATTTTTTTTCAGATTTGATAACTGGCCCTCACTAAATTAACGACGTCATGTGACAGAGTGACATACTTCTGTTATAAATTTTTGTTGCATAATTTGTACTGTTCGTGGTGCAGAATTTATAATATAAAAATATAATATACTATTTTTAGCATATATTATTAGATCTACATTTATTCATTTGGCATATGCTTTTATCCAAAATGACTTACAAATGAGGGATTTATATTTATGTATTTATGTTTGTAGTTTGTCAAATTTTAGTATTATTTATATACTATTACAGTTATTTAATTATTTTTTTGTTTTCATTTTAATTTATGCGGGTTTGTCAGCTTTATCATTATTATTATTTTTTAAATATTACTATTTAGGTTTAATTTATTTTTATTTCAATTTTAGTTTTTATTTATTTCCAGTTAGTAACTTATTTCATCGAGGCAAAAGTTTTTCAAATCTAATATTTATATTTAATTTCAGCTTTATTTATATGAACAAAAAATGTTTTACTAGCTAATTAAAGTTAATCATCCTGTGTTTTGTAGCGTGCAGCTGGAACGGGAAGTCGTGTATGTTGAGCGTTCACATAGACAAAGGCTTCTTGTTGTTTACGGAGGAGGCCGGCGTCAGGAAGAACGTCCTTCTCCAGCAGCCGTTCGAGCGTCTGCGCATGTCCTCAGACGACGGCGTCCGCATGATGTTCCTCGACTTTGGAGGCCCAGAAGCAGAGATCGTGAGAGACGTTTTTGCACTTTTCACCTGCTCGCTTTACTTTCTTTCACCTTTAACCTGATTTGTTCTGCCTTTACAAAGCTGCTTACTCCTTCCTAGAGCTGCCCGATTCTGGATAAATTGAGAATCACGATTTTTTTAAAATTTCAAATAAAGATTCTGAACAGACAACTAAACAAAATAACATGTAATTTACTAGAGGTTCTGACAAAATGTTAATTGCTGCAGTCTATTTAAAATGTTTAATTAATCTGAATTATTTGAAAAAAACTTGGATTGAATGAATGATTCAATGACTCATAAATACTTAATCTGTTTCAATACTGCAATGAATCAGTGTTTTTGAACAAATCACTTAAATGAATGATTCAATGACTCACTCATAAATACTTCACTTGTTTCATTACTGGATGAATCAACGTTTTTGAACAAATCTCTTGAATGAATGATTCACTGACTCACTCATAAATACTTAATCTGTTTCAATACTGCAATGAATCAGCGTTTTTGAACAAATCTCTTGAATGAATGATTCAATGACTCACTCAAATACTTCATTTGTTTCAATACTGGATGAATCTGTGTTTTTGAACGAATCTCTTAAAATGAATGATTCAGTGACAGACATTTTTTCACCGTCACTTGTCGCCTCCTGGTGGCGTAACGATGTAATCGATACAATCATTATTTGAAGCGTCAAGTTACTTTTAAAAGGCGATTCACTCTATTTTGATCGCTTTTGTAGACATCAGTGTTTATATCTGAACTATAAACTTCCATCCCAGTACTTCTGTGATAATATGAATTATTGTAAGACAGAAATAATGATACTTTGTGGTTGAAAAGACTGTTTGTGAAGCTGTTTCATACCTATACATGACAACAGCTCTCTCTGGATCAGCGGCAGCGCAAACGCAGAGCTGATGTTCCGATGTGTTTTTGTCAAAGGTTTAAAAAACCGTATGGGTGTTTGAATCGAGGTCGCAATCTTTTAACGATTAATCGTGCAGCTCTACTCCTTCCTAGAAGAAAATGTTCATATTGAGATCTCTAACTTGGCTAGAATGAGCAGTTTGAGACATGGTTGAGATCTCTTCGACATCGACTTCAGCAAATAGTTCATTTTTTCTCTCTATTTAATTTAACATTATCTGAGAGAAACAACTGAGATGCTGATCTAGATCTCATGTGATTTTGTCTCTCATTTAATACCTTGCTCTTTCCTTTCTCCTGGTTTTCAGCAACTGGACCTTCACTCCTGCCCTAAAACCATCGTCTTCATCATTCACTCTTTCCTGTCGGCCAAGGTCAAGCGACTAGGGCTGCTGGCGTAACAGCGGACCACTGGACATCAAACCAAATCTTCCATCACAGACTGTCACGGGTCAGTGTTCAGACACGGACGGCCAAAACCTAAAGCCATTCAGTGACGATTTCTCTCTGTTTTCCTCATAGCTCTGACCTTTTTATTCTTTCTCCTTTTATTGGTTTGTATCTCAGCTAAACTTTATGAATGTTTAAAAACATAATCGCATTAATCATATGTTTTCAGAGCGGCAACAGACACAAAACAAGATGTTAAAATCTGTTCTAGAACCTGGTGAGTCTACATAGACAGCATCCAGTCTGAACTGATTTGAGACGCACTAGATAGGCAGCACCTCTGGATGCGACACAAATAATGTTATGTTTTGACATTTACATTTCTGTGATAAAGCAATAGCATTAAAATTAGGCAATAAGCATAAAAACAAACATAAAATAGTCCATTGTAATTCAAATAAAATAATAAAATTGAATGATTATAATTAAATCAATAAACTTTTTAGTGTTTAATTATTTATTATAATTTCTCTCGCCTCAGCACCATCTTATATAGATTTATCCCCCAAGCGATTTGCTGCTAGCCTTCCTATGATCCCTTAAAATGCTGTCTAAGTAGGCAGCTCACTAGGTTTTTGAACAGAGCTAGTATTTCACGGTTTTGTTGATATTCCAGTTGTGCGAGACTGTGAAAAACGCAGCTGCTCTGATCATAGAAAGGGCTTTAACGTTTGGCAGCTGAGAGCGGTTTGAGAAATTAAATCTCAAATCTTTCTACGGTGAGAAATAACTAATTTGACTTTCTTCTTACTTTAAATATAACCTTTTAAAGATATGTCGTCTTCCAGAATATCTACTATGAATCTATGCAACCTGTCAAACCCTTACAAAAAAGTTATGGTGGTAGTACCACGGTACAGTGATGGATTCAGATGGTAATTTAGGGATGAACAATATATATTGGCCACCATATCGGTATCGGCCGATATATGATCATTTTTAATGTTATCATTATCGGCACGATAAGAAAATTTGGCCGATATATTAAAGCCGATAAATAATGGATTATTTCCTTCAGCTGAGACACTTCAGATGCACTCTGTCCACCATGATGGTTTTGATTTGCTTGAAATATGATTTAAAAAACACTTCAAAAAGGAAAATACAGTTAAGTGCAGCACAAGTCTGTCATATAGGCTACGTAAAAAAAAATACATACATAAAATTATATAAAAATTTGGATTTAGATTTATCGGCTAATATATCGGTTATCAGCTTTCAAATATAAAGAATTATCGGTTATCGGTATCGGACAAAATTTTCATATCGGTGCATCCCTAAATACCGTGGTACTTCATGACTACCATATTCATATACCATAGTATTTATATGGTAAATGGATTTTGTAAGGGAAATATGGTTATGCCTCACTCTTTCTTTATTTTACAAGCCAAAAACTACAAAACTGGGAAATGTAATTCAGATTTAAAATTGGACAAACCTTCACTAGAAGTAGTTAGATCTGAGAAATGCTTGTAATTCAGTTTGTGGATTGAATTCATGTTAAATAACTAAGTTACACTGACCTCTAGTGGGCATAATGAGCATTAGTACTGTCCACATGATCTGACCTCTCCGGCTGTGTTCAGAATAGCATACTGCTCATACTACTTCTGCAGTATACTGTGCACAGTATGTGAGTTTTCTGCATGCATACTACATTTACATGTATGTACTACAACATACTACAGTTGCCAAAATGAGCACAGAAAACTCTACACCACAATGCAGTGCACTTGACCTTCCATTTCCATTGTGATAAATGCATCAGAGTTTGATTTTTCTTGAATCATCATTTGATCTTGATTTTTACACATGCATTAATTTTACTGAAAGAACGTTTATTCTTGACTTTGAGAGAAGTCCTTGCCAGAATGCCTTCTGGGATAAACAGACGCTACATGCTGAAATAAAAATGTTTATTGTTGCACAATGCATACTGTTTTGAAAACCGCAGGCAGTATGCAGTATATACTGCACGGTATGCTAGTACTCCATTCTGAACACAGCCTCTTTCATGCAATATCGTCTTGTTTTGTCGTTTTTCTTTCTTTTGAACCTTCTTCTAACTGATTTGTGTGAATAATGATGGATGTGCAGTGACGTTCGGCTGTATTCCTCAAGGATGTCTTCCTGTTTTCACATGCTCTTTTTGTCTCATTACATTGTGACAGAGATATGCAAATTTTTTCTGCTCAGAGAGGTACTTTTAAAAAATGAAACTGTCCCAGCTTGCTGAGGTGGAAAATATCCTTCATGTGGCCTTTTTTACATTCTACTAAATTTTAATATATAATTCAAACTAAGCTATATTCAACCTATGTTAGTTATCAAAAGGAAAATCATTATATCCTTATTTAAACAGTGCCTTTTAGGGTTGTTTGTATATAAAATTGCAATAAATATAACTGTTGACTTCATCCTTGCTGGAGTTTTATTGGGTTGTGGGTCATTTGCTGGGGAAGAGAGGCCAGGGAACGCTTTCACTCATATATGGTCAAAAACACAGATGAGAAGCCCAATAAAACACACGGAAAACCAAACACAATCCACCAATCGGCTTCTGAGGGAACATAACATATACATTCCCAAAACGTTAACACAAAAACGTTATTTATACATTCATGGAACGTTCAAAAGTAACATTCCCATAATATTTGAAGAATTATAGAATGGAATGTTTCCTTAATGTTCGTATAACCAATGAAAAGAATATTTTAATTTCAATAAAATAATAAAATTGTTGTTGTTATTATTGTTATTTTAATAATGAAATTAAATATAAAATAAATAAATAAATAAATATATAATCCAAAAATAATAATGAAAAAATGTTTTTTTTTAGCATTTTAGAAAAAACTATATGACAATGAAAGAATATTTTCATTTCAATAAAATTATAAAACTGTTGTTATTTTAAAAATAAATTAAATATAAAATAAATATATAATTAAAAAATAATAATGAAAAAATAAATGTATTTTTTAGCACTTAAATGACAAAGAATGATGCTCGACTTAATAAAATAATAAAATTGTTGTTATTATTATTATTTTAATAATAAAATTAAATAGAATAAAAATGTAAGAAATTAGGCAAAATTTGATTTTCAAAAAATAATTGAAATATAATAATGAAAAGAATATTTTAATTTCAATAAAATAATAATGTTGTTGTTGTTATTGTTATTTTTAATAATGAAAATAAATATATAATCCAAAAATAATGAAAAAATAAAAATGTATTTTTTTAGCATTTTAGTAAAAAACTATACAATGAAAAGAATATTTTCAATGAAAGAATATTTTCATTTCAATAAAATTATAAAACTGTTATTTTAATAATAAATTAAATATAAAATAAAATAAATATATAATAAAAAAAGAATAATGAAAAAATACAAATGTAATTTTAGCATTTTAAAAAACATGACAATGAAAGAATGATACTTTAGTTTTAATAAATAATAAAATTGTTATTATTTTAATTTAAATAGAATAAAAATGTTAAAAAATTAGGCAAAACTTGATTTTCAAGAAATAATCAAAATATAATAAAAAAATGTAAAACATTATTTTTAAAGGTTCGCTAAAGAGAGTCACATGATCTATCATAAAACGAGTGATTTGAGTCAGTCGTGTCCAAAGCAAAACCTAGACTTCTGTGTTCAATGTTCAACAACATTTATTTATTCTTCATATCGAGTCAGATCTGACTCCATGGCTTTTTAAAATAAGACCTTTTTCCAGAGAAGAAACATTTTCTACAGAAAATAATTACTTTTTAGAACAATAAAGTGAGTGAAATGAAGAGTGCAGGTTGGGACAATATTGATGGATAATAACTCTGTGTTATCAGAGCAATTAATCAAGGTTCACTTAAAACCAACCATCACAACAAACATACTGTTCCCGTAAACACACCTTTACCCGGCAACCGTCGGCATGGCAACAGAGATTGGCAGCAGGCCGCTGTGTTCTATCAGTTAGATGGAAAAATTGCCAATGAGCTCTTTACATGAGAGAGAGAGAGAGAGAGAGAGAGAGAGAGAGAGGTGCAGTGAATATATTTTGATTAGATAAAAAACTGGAAAGCACTCAGGAGGAAGAGAAAAAGAGAAAATTGGTGCATTAAGAGCATGACAGCAGCCACGTGTCTGTGAGCTTTATACTGATGAATCAAATGAATCACTGATTCATACTGAATGATGCTTCTGTTCTGTTCATGTGTGAAGTGTTTTTAAATCACTGAATATGCTGAATTCAAGGTTGAGATGAATTGATTTGCAATGAAATATAGATTAATTCTATACAGAGCTCTGTTTAGATTGGTTTATGAGATGTTTCATGCTTAGTGATGTTTTTTTTTTTATTATTATTGCTGAATTCTTCTGAGCTTATAAACGTGAACTTCAGTTTCATATTTATAAATTTTTCATGATTTATTTTTCCCTAAAGACCTGCTTATAATGTTTGTCAATATTTTGAGGCAAAACCTAGAACAGATATTATACTATAAGAACAAATGTTATCATTATAATTAGTTCTTCTTTTGTTTGAGACAAACCTATAACGGAGTGTCTATTTACACTAAGTGCAAATAGCGTCCCTTGTTGGCAAACGCTATTTACACTAGCTCCGCCCACCAATGTCTGGTTGAGCCACTCAACTATTAAAAAAGGCGCGCAGAATTCAACGTCTTCAGTAGCGCAGCATTAGCGAGTGAAGCTCGCAGACTTAGCTTTTAACGCGATCAACATTGGTTCGAATCCGCCTTTTGCCAAGCTCGCATTCATTTTCAATAAAAATGAAAATAATGTTCTAAAAGTGTAAATAAACTGCGAACGAGTGTTTAATAATATTAAAAGTGTTTATTGGGTAGGGTTAGGGGAAGGTGTAGGGAGGGTTTTTATTCTACCAATAAGGCAACATCTATTTAATAATTTTAATAAATATAATCATTTACACTCTATGATATTATTGCATCCTGTTAATGTACAAAAATACTGAGGTGCAAATAGTATCTGCCAATATAAAGTATCGATAACATCTAATTAGCCTACTATTTACTCTTATTGCAAAGAACTGATACTTTTTTGTAAATAGCATATGGCTAAGAAAATGCTGCTATTGAATATGCTATTTACACTAGGTGAAAATAGCGAAAATAGCTTTACACTAAGTGACAATAATTGTCATTTAATGTAAATAGAATATATTGCTATTTGCACTTAGTGTAAATAGCCGCTGCCAATTTATAAATGTAACGTCTTTGCATTAGATATCAAAGCATATCATCAGTGTCATTTACTTTTAAAGACAGACAATAAACACTTTTCAAGTTAAATTTGAAATGCTCAATTGAAAATGAAATTGTTATTAAAGGGGCTAATAGTTTATGTAATGTAATTTCGGGACGTTTTTGCCGGGAAATTCAAAAGGACGCGACGGTTACGCGCGCTCCCGAGTGCCTCGCTTCAATTCAATTAAACATGAAACGAACTCAGGATTACAATTGTTCAGGATAATGTGGAAAGAGCCATTTTGTACTACTGTAATGTCAATACGTCATCTAAAGAAAATGGATTAATTCAAACGATAGAGTCTAAAATGCACTTTATAATCAAACTATTGTAACAATGTAATTTTAATTAGCCTACCTTATCTGTCGACATGATGCCGGTGAATTTCGCTGCTGTAAACATCCACATTGCTATGATCAGATGCTTGTGTCACTTTTGTTGTGTTTGTTTTGTTATTGAGAGGAAAGCGCGCGCGGTATATATTTAAATATTCATATAACCGTCGCTCTCAGCAGCGTGGACGGCGTCGGGATGTTCACTGCAAAGGTATTTCCAATTTTTTCTTCTAAGCGAAGAACGAAAAAGAATTTCAGAGCCTTGAATCACGTTCAGTCTCTTGTATGTTGTGTGACTGATTTGGTCGTCAGAGGCTCGCTCGCGTCACTATAGAGAGCGTGTGCATGAGCGCAAGCACGAGCAATAAGTTGCTGGCTGCAGTTCACTTAACGGCCACCGGTGTCGCTAATAACAAGTGTTTCTGAATGAATTAATTTATTGATGTAGTAATTCACTGTCGGTCGAAAAAAGCATCATGGACATTCAGCTAAACATCTAAACATCATGATGACAGATCTGCCCTTGTTCATATGTTATTCTTCATATTTATGTCTCATCACAGACAACTCATACAACAGATGGTTGTACTGTTAAATCTGTAACAGGTGGGTTCACGGGTTTCATTTCTCTGTAGCTCATTATCAGTCATTCTAGGCTCATTTCAGACTCATTCAGGCTAATTATCGTTTATACATTCATTCTGCAGACGCTTTTATCCAAAGTGATTCATATTGAGTTATGGTGCACACGTATGTGTTTCATAGAAATAAACCCCATGACCTTGATGTTGAATTATTTTATACTGAGAAACTATTGTGCATCAGTCTTATTTGTTTTTTGAGGTGGTCTCATCATCTGTTCTCTCTGATGAAGCTGGTTAAACTAGTTAAGAGGCCTGGGATCATCAGAAGAGTTAATATATATATATATATATATATATATATATATATATATATATATATATATATTCATTAATTTAATTTAATATTTTTTTTAAATTCCCATAAAGATTGCTTTCAAATTAATACTATGAAATGAGATTATGAAATGAGATTCTTTGACTAAAATATTATAAAATATGTTTACTACACAGCAATATTTTAAAAACTTTATTTTATATGAAGTTACATGTTTTTATTATTTTTTTCCATAATTTAATACTTTAAAAATGAATTAGAAACTTGAATCCTACAAGACAAACCCCATTAGGATTACTTTCAAATTATGAATTTGAAATTATATAAAGATATTCCAACACTAAAATATTATATTAAATATTATAATATTTAACACTTTTTAAATTTATAAACTATATTTTATATGTATTTAAGTTACATGTTTTATCTAAATTTTTTCATAACTTAATGCTTTAAAAAAATTAGAAAAAAAACTTGAACCATGTAAGAAAAATCCAATTTGGATTGCTTTCAAATTATGAATTTAAAATTATATAAAGATATCCCCATGAGATTTTTTTTTTTTTTTTTGGGCTAAAATATATTAAATATTGTAATATTTAACACTTTTTTATTTAAAAACTATATTTCATATATTTTTATGTTACATGTTTTTAATTTTTTTTTAATAGCCTACTTAAAAAAAACTTGAATCCTATAAGGACATTCCCATTAGGATTGCTTAAATGAATATTATGAAATTATATTAAGATATTCTCATAAGACTTTTTTGACTAAAATATTACATTAAATATTATAACATGTATGCTTTTTTATTCATAGACTATATTTTATTAAAAAAAAAATTAAGTTACACGTTTTATATTATTTTTATTTTTTTCATAAATTAATGCTTAAAAAAATAGAAACTTGAACCCTGTAAGAAAATTCCCATTTAGAATTTTTTTTTAAATTATTTTAATTTTTTTTTAATTGAAAAACTATATTTTGTATATTTCTATCTATGTATATTTTATCTACAAAAACTATATTTTGTATTTGTATATGTATAGGTTTTTTATTTATTTTTATTTTTTTGTATTTCAATACTTTAAAAAAATTGTTTCCTATAAGAAAATTCCCATTAGGATTGCTTTCAAATTAATATTATGAAATTAAATTATATAAAGAGATCCCCATGAGATTTTTGGGCTAAATATTATATTAAATATTATAATATTTAACCTTTTTTTTAAATTTATAAACTATTTATTTTATATATATATATATTTTTAAGTTACATGTTTTTATTTTGTTCAGAATTTAATACTTAAAAAAATAAACACAAAGCTGAAGTTGCACTGGAGCGACTCCAAGCCCTGTTTCCTAGCTCTCCGTCAGCAGGGGGCGCTGTGTCTCTGTCTGTGTGTCGGCGGCGCATGGCTTGTGTGGGGGGGTGAAGTGGAGAGCAGCAGCGCTCAGATTGAAGGGGTGACCTAATTCAACTCAGGACATCCCACAATGCTCGCTCATGTACAAACACACACACACACACACACACACACACACACACAATGAGAATCAGGAGGGAAGGAAAGAGCGAGAGAGGCTTTAACACACAAGATGAAATGTGTGCTGAAAAACCATGTCATTGTCTGACCCTCTCCAGAGCTCCATTGTGATCCGCTGAGGGTTTCTTTTGCCTACTGTTACTATTACAGCCTAGAAGTAATCAGTATACATCATCAGAATCAGAAAGCAAGTACATTTGGTCATTATTTAATCTCCCTCATCTTTCTGAACCTGTATGACTTTTTGGTTTTGCTAATTTCCACACATCAAAAGCATAGAGCGATCGTCAAGTGTTAAACATACAAAAAGCACTATAAATGTAGTCCATGTGACTCATGCAATATGCCATAATATTTAGATTTGTGTCATATAATCATGCCCTCTCTGCTGTATAGTTTTCATTTGTGTTCATTGAAACATTCAAATGCGGCGCTTGAAGACATTTTGTGCTGGTTTGACGTCAACCGTGATTGAAAAAGAGATTTTAGAGCTGTGACAAAAGTGAAAAACATCATAATTTTGGTGTGATAAAGCTATCACGTGACTTCTGAACTCTTACTAAAATAAATAATTCATTTTCGTTTTACGAAAACGAGCAGTTTGGACATTCTGCTAAACATCTCCGTCCACAGAAGAAAAGTCAAACAGGTCTGAGGGTGAATAAATGATGACGGAACATTCATCTTTGGTTGCTTGTTAGTATCATTCATCCTTTCTTCATGTAAAAAGATGACAAACAGTTTTAACAGTAGCTGTTTCTCTTTCTTTCCCTCCACCCCTTTTGCTTTTGCCGCAGGCTGGAATTATGGGTAGTCATTTCATGCTAAGACATGGTTTGACTCTTTTTTTTTTTTTTTCCTCCTCTCTTTTTTATGATTGTTATTATGACTCTCTGTACTAAAGAGGCAGGTTAGGGTTATTAAATATGCCAGGGCCAATTGTATTTTTGCTCAAGTAAGCTTCCTGGAAATATTCCATCTTAGCTGCTTTTATTCGGGCAAATGTAGTTATGAATTTTAAAGTAGGCTGTTATAAGTGGAGGGGAGAGAGGCTGTGAACGGAATTCTGAGTAATGCCGAAAGAGAAAGATTGGAATTTCTTGTTTCAGAGGCCAGAGAGAGAGAGAGAGAGAGAGAGAGAGAGAGAGAGAGAGAGAGAGAGAGAGAGAGAGAGACAGATTGGAAGAGCAACAAGGTTGTATTAGAGCGGCTGGTTTACATCAAGCTTCCAAAAATACTTCCTTCATCTCCTTCTATCTGTTTCACCTTCTCTCGTCTCATTTTCTCTCTCTCTCTTGTCTTGATGTGAGGAGGTTCATATATAGATTTTCTTTTTAAACTCAGAGAGACGGAGTTAGAAACTCAGCTGAACTCTTGAGATGTTTCTATGTGTGTGTGACCATGTGATTTGCTTATACAAGAGTCTTGATGTGTGTGTGTGTGTGTGTGTTCACCCAGCTAACAGGGAATGTTCTCAAAACGTTCTGGCAAGGTTCTCTCCTAAATTTATGAACAAGTAACGTTAATAGTCAAAGTTATCTGGTTTTTAATAATGTTATCAAAACATTAGCACAAATACATTATATATATAAATATTTTTTTGTTGATGAAACATTTTAGTTGGACGTTCGCCTAACGTTTTTTTTTTTTTGTTTCAGAACGTTCAGAGAACATTCAAAGTAACACTGCTGTAATGTTTGAAGAATGATAAAATGGAATGTTCTCTTAACGTTCGCATAACCAAGAAAAAACATTTTGAGATAATATTCAGAAATAATGCCCCTTTCACAAGATGTAAGTCTCTGGTGTCCCCAGAATGTGTCTGTGAAGTTTCAGCTCAAAATACCCCACAGATCATTTATTATAGCTTGTCAAATTTGCCCCTATTTGGGTGTGAGCAAAAACACGCCGTTTTTATGTGTCCCTTTAAATGCAAATGAGCTGCCCGCTTTCCAGAAGAGGGCGGAGCTTTAACAGCTCACGCTTCGGTTGCTCAACAACAACAAAGCTGGAGAATCTCACGCAGCCAAAATGAGGATTGTCAGTAACGGTGTTCAGCCTTACATTGTTCAAACCGGAGTCGACACTGATGGAGAGACTCAGGAAGAAGTTACAACTTTTAGACGTTTCTGAATGGTTAGTGGATAAATTTATGTAGTTGCTGTGGAGTTGATTCAACTCATCGACTAGCATGTGCCGTCATGTTAATCTTTTGTGCAAATTCAGCGTTGAATTGACCCTCAAATGACGGCATGATAACAACACTCTACTACAACAACTCTTCCTCTTCTCTAAAGCAGCCCAACATGGCCTCACCCCCTTTGTTGCGTGTTCTCAGGGGCGGGGTTTATGTAAATTTTAGGGTTTGTGATGTCACTAACTCGGGAAGAAGCTCGTTGTAGTCCCTACCAGCCGTTTGTTGTAGTCCTTAAAAAGCGATTTCT
Source organism: Mylopharyngodon piceus (assembly GCA_039654765.1). Classification (NCBI taxonomy): domain Eukaryota; kingdom Metazoa; phylum Chordata; class Actinopteri; order Cypriniformes; family Xenocyprididae; genus Mylopharyngodon; species Mylopharyngodon piceus. Next base: position 33,205,747 of record CM077460.1, on the reverse strand, counting down.
GTAACAGAAAATATCTCCCTTTGCATTGAACTTTGAGCGTCGTAACTTTGCAGATGTTGTTTATGCTCAAACAGCAACATTACACACTAACTAAAGTTAAAAAAATGAAATCATAATCAACCACTAATTAACAGTAACGTTAGCAAAATGTTCTTAGAACATATTTTTCAACTTTCTAATTCACCTGATCCATAATGATTGAATGCAGAAATGCAAGAGATTTTTGAGATATAGCAAAAAATACTAAGCAAAAAAACAACTTAATTTTGGTGTGTTCTTCACACAAAAGCTATCACATGACTTCCGATATAATGTTAGCGAAATGTTCTTAGAACATATTTTTGTTAGCTGGGCAGAAACATACATAAACACTGCGGCATCTTTAATCACTGATGTCAAAACCTAATTAATTGGCTTGATGAAAACATTTTGTTGACATGTATATGTGTATGTGCATTTTAAATGTGTACACTAGTGTATAGAACTAAAAAAACTCCAAGTTATGTCCTGTTTCACATACTACATTTACAGGTGGAAGTGCACTGAAACATGCAATGAGACTCAGTGTTATGATACCATTTTTTAGACATTTCATACACTCATCGTCAGCAGCTTTGATGGTGGAAAAATTGTTTTCATGTAAAAAACAAAACAAAACAGTTTTTCCATTTGAGACGGTACTACCTTTTGTAAATCCCCACACTAGATAGTGTGTACTAGTAGCTAACATCATTTGACACACAGCTTCATTTTGATATCCCTAAGAGCAGCAGACATGTTAAACATATCTCTGATGCAGAAATGGCACTTGAACTGAGCATTGTGAAAATCTCCACTGTCACAGAGAACAATAGCTGTGTGTGTGTGTGTGGCTTGTGATTTATTTAATCAGGTTTGTTGTTCCTCCTGAGTGCTGTTTCTGTGACACTCACACCTGAATTAAAGATAACACAAATGAGCCGTGCGACAGGAAGAAACATTCCCTCATTTATCGAATTATCACATTGTTTGAAACAGCTCAATAAAAAAGGAGCACACAGGATTTTTTTTTCCTTTAAGGACCTTAATTAAATTAGATTAGGATTTTCATTTATTCGAGTTTTTGTGAGTGTGTGTGTGTGTGTGTTTGTTTAGACTCTCAGGATTTCAAGCTGTACTAACATACTGCTTCAGCACAAATAACATATATAAAATTACCTGCAGCAGATCTATACAGGTGGAGCTGGGGAAGGTGGAGGGTTTCAAACGAACTGCTATAGTGAACGTTAACCAGCTATTTAAATGTTGAGCAGCAAGCTCACTGGCTGCAGATGTGACATAAACCAGCTTGTGCCAAGTAGTTAATAATGTAAATATCATCAGTTGTGTTAAGGACCCATCAGCCTGTGCCATCTAGAGTTTCATGACAGAACTTGGTGTGTGTGTGTGTGTGTGTGTATATATATATATATATATATATATATATATATATAAAGCTCTGAAATGTCATTCAAACAAAAAAATCATACAGGTTCGAAACGAACTTACACTGCATTTAAGGTATATATTTGATCAATTCATGTATTCCCTGGGAATTGAACTCATGAGCTTGGTGTTGCAAGCATGATGACAACATTTAGATGGGTTTTTTTGTCCCTTTACTGGTAAAGTCACCAAGAATGAGGCTTAAAAAAAAAAAGTTTTTTTTTAATTTTTTATCTATCTTATGAATTCGGTAAGACTTTATTTTAGGGTCTTTTAACTAGTTGCTTATTAGCATGCATATTACTAGAATATTGACTGTTTATTAGTACTTATTAAGCACATATTAATGCCTTATTCTGCATGACCTTATTCTACATTCTTAATCCTACCCAATACCTAAACTTCACAACTACCTTACTAACTATTAATAAGCAGTAAATTAGGAGTTTATTGAGGGAAAAGTCGTAGTTAATAGTGAATACATGTTTCCTATACTAAAGTGTTTCCACAAATGAAATACCACAAAAACAAACAGGTCTGCAGAAACACAAAATGAACATTGCTCGATGTTATCAAGTCATTTGCATGAACTAAAATCCTCAGTAACAATGAATAATAACTATTTCCTGTTTATCAGTAACCGTTTCCTGCTGATCAAGCACCTGGAAATTATTTCCTATGTTTTGGGGATGTAAATATTGAAGCCGTTCAATTCAGTCTAAAGTTTTTATTCTCAAAACTAAATAGTTCTGATTGTTTGGAAAACCAAAACCTAAGTTTGTTTTGTGAGTATTTTAGAGTGCAAGTGCCCTTCTTTGTTCTTGTTTTTAATATTTTCTTTGTTCTTGTTTTTAATATTTTCTCTGATGTTTTTAACAAAATTGAAAGAAATTATATTTTGCATAAAGAAAATTAAGACTATTATATGATCATCACATTTTTTGCACATTTTTATGACAATTAAGCACATTTTGACACAATGTTATTGTTGTAATGTGACTTTTTTTTTCTTTGAAAAGCATACGCATTATAATCTGGACATGTTTTTGTGATTAATCTGATAATAAAAATGATACAAAAAGTATTTTCTTATTCTCAAAACTGTGTAAATAGTTCTGATTGGTTGCAAACCAAAACCTAAGTTTGTTTAGTGAGTATTTTAGAGTAAAAGTGTTTATTTCTCATGTTTTCTCTGATATTACAGTATCAGGTTCTGCGTTACATTGAAATGAAGTCTGGAAATCCATTATACCAACATCAGCAAGTGTGACAAGATCGGTGTGAAATTCACACGCGTTTCTTAAAGAAACTGACCTCCTTAACCTCTGAAGGAGCCTCGGCACGTTATGACAAACCATGAGCGTTGGCTTTTGACTCACTTTCTAGGTATGAGTGACCCAAGATCAGTTAAAATTCTGGAACATGTCTGTTATTTCGATTCGAGCGCAGCCGCGCTGGTGGTTTCTCTGGGTGGATGTGGGCAGCTGAAGCCAACAGTGCCACGAGAAAAGAAAAAGTCAATAAACTTTGAGAGGGTTTTTCTCTGCAACCCGGACTTCCTCCCGCGCAGGGGAAGCACATTCACACACTTCTATCAGCAGCACGATCTGGACAGTGAACCAAATGTTACAGTAAATTCAGGTGGAGCACCAGACTGATAAGAAGGACTTTTGACATTTCTGTTTCATTCAGTCCACACCCACATTCACATCTAAATTCTCATTTGGCATCATTTTATTCCTATCTTTAATGACAAAATCATATTTCATATGAGCCGTAGACCTAAATTCTAGTCCACAAAAACACAAAATGAACATTGCTTGAGGTTCTCAAGTCATTTGCATCAACTAAAATCCTCAGTAACAATGAATAATAACTATTTCCTGTTTATCAATACGCCTTTCCTGCTGATCAAGCACCTGGAAATAATTTTCTCTGTTTTGTGCATGTAAATATTGCCTATGAATCTTTCAAACCGCTCAATTCCATCTAAACTTTCTCATTCACAAAACTTTGTTAATAGTTCTGATCAAAACGTAAGTTTGTTTTGAGAGTATTTTAGAGTATGAACGCCCTTCTTTGAGTTTGTTTCTCATGTTTTGTCTGATAGTAGCTGATATGATTATATTTCACATAAAGAAAATTTCTATGCTTTTTGCATAATTTTTGACAATTAAGCACATTCTGACCACAAATTCTATTGCTGTAATGTGAATTTCTTTTAGTTGAAAGCATGTACGCTTCATAGTTTTTGTGATTAATCCGATAATTAAACTGGCCTAGTTACACATATCTTTTCTTGAGTTACCAAGTCCTCTTTTCTGAAACTTTTCATTTTGCTGAACCTAAAAAAAAAAAATAATAATGAAAAAAGGCATGAAAAGAAAAAAGCAAAGCTCTTATAAAAGACAGAAACTGAAACTCTTTTCTTGTCAAATCCGCCCACGTTTCCTGAACGCTCTTTCTCTCTTCTCTCTCTCTTCTCTCTCTCTCCTCTAACAAAAGACCAGTCAGAGAGAAAGGTATACAGGAAAAAGACTTAAACTAACCTCCCCTGTTAAAGAACACCAGACCAGTTACACATGTGGTCTCGTTAGCTAAAAATGTTGACATGGAAACCATAGCACATACGTTACATATGTGACATCAAAGGAGGAGAAAATGACAAGAAACAGAAAGAAAAAAGCTCTTGTCAGAGTGTGTTCAGTGCTCGTTGCACCGCAAATGCTTCGACCGCAGAAGTGGAAAGTTTCCATGTCGCAGGTCATAAACTGTTTCAGTGTTCAGTCCTGATGTCCACCGATCGAACGTCATACTGTACAACTGCATATGCATTTATTTTCAATGCTTGGGTTTTAATTTTTCCTTTTTTCCAGCATGCAGCTAAAATAGACCCTTTTATGAAAGCTTATTTTTGCCACAGAATAAACAATACAAAAGGTAATTGTGAGTTTATATCCTACAATTCTGACTTTTTTCTCAGAATTATGAGACATAAATTTGCTGTTGCAAGTTATAAATTCCAATTCAGCGAAAAAAAGCAACATTTTCTTGCAATCGTGAGTTTATATCTCACAATTATTATTTTTTTTATTAATACCCTTTCCTGGTTTCAGCTTTCCATATTAAAAACAATTCTAAAAAACATCACCAATCCACCTTTTTTTTTTTTTTTAAATCCAAGTTATTTAGAGACTTTTCACCATCCAATCATTTCCAATTTTTTTTCTCTCTCAGTGAACATTTTACAGATTACTAAAATAAAATGACTTTAGTACATCAGCAAATCTAAGCACATTGATATCTCTAAAAATCTAGAGGAGAAACATTTGCATTTATTTTCAATGCTTGGTTTTTAATGAATGCATTTTTTTTTCAGCATGGAAACTTGTTTCAAAAATACAAAAGGAAATTTAAATTTTATATCCCACAATTCTGACTTTTTTTTCCTAAGATGTGATATATATAAAGCATCTAAGTGCCATCTGAAATTTTCTTCTAAAATGAGCATTTTTATCAAGGTCGCATGTTTATGTTCAGTTATTTCACTTTAATGGCAATGAAAAGGACCTATTAATTGCCATTAAAGTGAAATTACTGAACCTAAACATATGAGCTTGATAAAAATGCTCATTTTAGAAGAAAATTTCAGATGGCACATAGAGACTTTTGCATCTGAAGTCTTCATATATTATTATATATTATGAGATATAAACTTGCTTTTGCAAGTTATAAAGTCCAGTGCAGTAAGATAAAAAGTCAGCTCACAATCAACATTTTCTCGCAATCATGAGTTTATATCTCACAATTCTGAGAAAAAGTCATAATTGTGGGACATAAACTTGCTATTGCGAGAAACAAAGTCAAAATTGTGAGATAAAAAGTCGCAATTACCTTTTTTTTATTCATTTTTTTATCCATATCCTTTACAGTTCCTGGTTTCAGTTTTCCACATTAAAATAACATTTCTTAAAAACATCACCAACCCACCTTGTTTTTCAATCAGTTGTTATATAGAGACACTTTTCACCATCCAATCATTTCCAGATGGACATTTTTCTATCAATGAACATTTTACAGATTACTAAAGTAAAATGACTGACTTTTGATTGCATGACTTTAGTGCCTTGGCAAATCTAAGCACATTGAGATCTCTCAAAAATCTAGAGGAGAAACATTTGAGATTATTGAGAAAAAATAAAGCAGGGGACATAAAGTCTCTATATAATCTCATCGTGTATTAGATGCAATTGTAATATTACAGAGATCTCATCATTCTTATGGGAAGTTGAACTTTTGGCCTCTTTCCTGGTGCTTTTTGCAATGAAATATCAAGGTTTTGCTTGTTGCTTTATTGTAACACTAACATGCACACAATTGCGCAATGAAACGGCATCTTTCCATCTCCACCAGCGTATGTTTCATTAAGATTATATGACTGAGATATTCCTCGTAATGTGTGTCACAGCACGGAATGGCGATTCTGGTTTCCAATTGTTCAATAATGATCTATCTGCCAATTCAACACCCGCCGCAATATGAATAAAACATAAATGGAGGGCGGCGAGGCAGTTTTACTGTATGGCTTTGCTTGTCAACTGCTTTGAAAAGAAAAAAAAAACGCGTATGAATATGAGAAATGTTGGTCTATACTTTCAGAAGCAAACCACAAAAACCAAGAGATGTCAGGTCACAGTCCACTTAAAACACACCATATGGATGTTGATTCTTGGTAAAAGCACATGAAGAGACGTTTAGCATTCATGTTCCTGCTGTGTGAGAGTGACTCATATGTGTTATACCATAATGCCTTTCTCTTTCTCATTTTAGACAGAGGATTTTTTCAAAGTCCCTTTCAAGAAAAGTCTGTTCACTCGACCGCCACGTAATGCCTCCCGGTTAAGTCCTATCTATTTGAATGGGGGAAATCCTGAAATCTCAAAAACTGCTTGGCGACCTCACAATTAAATAACATATTTCAAATCAGCAACAAAATCTGATATGAATTGCCCCATAAATGTTGTTTCTTATGCTCAAATAGCGTTAAAAAGCTTATTTTTCAGGCTAGACGAGCCAATGCGCATGTGCAGTCGTAAGCGAGAGTCTCAGGTTTCAATGGGAACCGGAGCTTCCAACGGCAGCTGCAGTGACGCAATGACTTTATCAAGCAGCGATTGGATCTTTTACTTAAAAAACGGGAAGTATTCCGCCGTATTGCACGTTGCCGTTTCTCCCATTCATAACCATATAGACTGTAAAAAAAAGATGGACGACGCACCTTCACTCTCTTCCATTGTAGTAAGTGAAGCCGCCAGTGTGCCAATATGGCGCTGACATCTTGAGTCCCTAGTCTGCGTGAAGTGGAGCCGCGATATCAAGGTCCCGCCCACACTCAGAATCGGTTAATACTGCAGAACAACTCATTATGTCGGTGTGAAATAAACAGTTCTGGAAATGAAATTAAAGTTAAAGCTTCAATCTCCTCCTGAAGATCCAGAAAAAAGTCCGTTGGTACTTCAGTGACTACTTCCCTCAGAGAAGCTGTCAATCATGACGTCAAAACCCGCGTTTTTATAGCATCAAATAACTAACTAAAAACAAACTTATTTAAAGAACTAACACCAGCGTGATAAAAATTGCCTAAAATGACAGAAACCATCTTTGGAAAAAAAAAATATTTGACGTGTAATTTGACTGTTTAGTTTGTCTCACGTCCATTTCATTATATGGAGAGGGCGGGGTTTATGACCTATACTGCATCCAGCCACATGGGGGCGATCGAGACGCTTTGGCTTCGCTTTTCACGACTCTTGTGGCACGCTTGTTCATAACTAATAGAAGTGAACTGTCTTTTTATATCTGTAGTCGTTGATTTTTTTTTTATAACAGTAAAACAACCAACCATTGCAAAGAAATGTACAGCATGTTTTCAGATTGGTCAATTAATTTAAGCATTAAGGCACATGAGGTTGTGCTGAAGCAAATATCGTCAAATAGCATAGAGGAAGTGGTTATGAATACATAAAAAAACAAATAAAAAAAAACAAGCACAAATCTCTCATTTAACGTTTTTATTACGGACAAAATGAAACAAAAAGGCATAGTGACACAAAATGACCTGGCTGGCAAGGAAAGAAAAAAAAAAAAAAAAACAGTATTCAAAAAGTAAAAATAAAAGCATCATCATAATCAAAAAACAAAACAATAAAATTCAAATATTGTAGTTATAAGCAAAATTGATCTCATTTTGTTCATAAATAGAAACCTGTTAAACATTATTAAATATTAACTGATGGGCAACTTGCTGATAACAATTTTAAAATAATTATCATTGCTGACTTTACAAATAAAATAACTACAATTGGCAGGTTTGTACACAAATTAAATGTCTTAGAAGTTATTTCTTTTATTCAACTAAAAATAGTATGCTACAGTAGAAAAAAAAGAGAGATTAAAATAAAACATTTGACTAAATGATCGAATGCATTTAATTTTTTCCCACAAAACTTAAAGATGAGATCAACACAATAGAACATCTAGCAAAAGCTACTAGAAAACTATAGACCCACTGTTGTTTTAATTTACTGTGTGCTGTATTATCTCACATTGAGAACATTATAGTTCACCTTTACATGTTATATTGGTGGATTTAATGTCAGTCAAGACCAGGCAAAATAAATGACCCAAGTTTCAAAACAACTACTGCTTTAGGCTTGAAACGTACTCTATGCAAGTACGTGTAATGTGAAGTGTGATTCGGCACAACAAAAGTATGCGGTGCGTTTTCTTCATCTACAGTCAGTTACTGTCATGGTGGAGAAAAGTTGAAAGAGAATATTGCTGAATGATAAGTTAAAGTTAATGATTTAATGGCACAAACATTTGTGTTTACATCTGTGCACTTGTGTAAAGTACGTTTCTGGCCTTTGACCTGAATCTGAAACATTTACGCTTATATATACGTCACATTTAAAACCTGAGAGTACATCAACAAAGCTGATCCAATCACTTCACAAGTTTGGCTGTGAAACACTCTTCGTCGGACCATGCGTTTGCGATCTCAGAGTCGTGCAGGAGTCCGTTTCGAAATCCGAATGAATTGGGGAGCCTAAATGGAGAGCCAGGTCATGCAGTCTGTCATGGTTTTTGCCATAGATCTTTTTTTTTGGGGGGAAATCACACCAGTGAGCACAGATTTTAATGCAAGATTGTGTACGTGTGGAAACACTCTTCTGATATCACCTGCACAGGCTGTTCAGTTACACAACGCACAAATACACTCACACGCACGCTCATTCACGCCGGCACGCATTCACAAAATACCATTTAAAATACAAATCAATGAATTATAAGTCATATTAAAGAAGAAAAAATATCTGGACTTCATCTTCCCAATTTGACCCCCCAAAAAGTGATATTTACAATCACACTGTGACAGATCAACAAAGACCTACACGGGTCTTTAAATTTACAAAAAGAAGTTGTATTTATCAATTTTTCCATTTTATGTATTTTTTTTTCGCCTAAAATTCACAGAGCATCCGTTGAACAGCAATGTATCGCCCTCGAAAAGAGTAATGGACCTGTTATTGGCCAAAAGAAGAGCAAGCAGGAAATAAATAAAAGTACAACAATAAAACAAAACAAAAAATAAAACAAAAATGAGACAAGGAGGAAAGTAACTGAGAAACTAAGAGGAGAGTTTTCCTCTCTTTTAGTTAAAGCTCATTTGCCCTGAGGGCCAGTTTAATGGTAGTTTGCTTTATTTTTTTTCCTTTTCGTTTTTTTTTTTTTTTTTCTGTTATATACATCTTTTTTTGTTGTTTTCTTTTAAGTTTATTCAGAGACGGGGTGAGTGCTCTCTGAGGTCTCTGGCGCAGAGGCCTGTACATTTTTAAGTGCTTGGCAAAAATGAAAGGATCACTAGTAGTCTTCAGAACGCGTACACACACACATCCTTCTAAAAACGAATGTAAAATGACACTGAGGGAAACTGATGATGTCTGGGAAGGGTGGAGAGGTGCGGGGGGGACTCCCTGGTGTTGTTTCATCTTTTCTCTTTCCGTTCTCCTTGTTTTGCTTCAAGTGAGGTAGAGTGGCTTATCCCTGCCTATCATACTGCCACTGCAAAACAATGAGAGACAAATGAGCGTCAGGAAAATGTTACAAGAAAAAAGCTCTAAAAGTTCTCTTGAGAAAATTTTCACCCGAAAATAAGGATTGTGTCGTCATTCGCTCGCCCTCGTGTCACTCCAAACCGAAATTAAAACAAATCCTTTGAACGCAATTCAAGATATTAGGCAGAATGTCTAAGGTGCTCTTTTTCATTCAACCAAAAAATCCCCACCATCATAACAGTAATCCATAAGACTGTATTCACTCTAAGGCTTCTTCAGATCATTCATATGACGCGCTCTCTCTACACTGCGGAAGAAGCGCGAATGATCTGAAAACACCGATGTCATGAGAAATCGAGTCCCGCCCCCAGGAATCGGGTCTCCTTTAGGACCCAGGCGGTAATGCCCGTTTAAAAGTTATTATCATGATGTCTTGACTAATTATAACCTATTTCACTATTGTATGATGTTTATTACATTAAGTGCACAAATAACATGCTTGAAATATAAAATTAATGCCTATGTATTGCATAATAAAACAAACTGGAAACAAAACAATGCCTAAAAATTTATTTTTTTAATAAGGATAAGGATTGTTGCAACATACTATGTTCTGTAAAAGTAATTTAATATTAATTTCACACAATAATAGCATTTTAATAAATTAACTGTCATGCTAAGTACACACAAACATCATTAATTTGAAACATGTAATTGGGAACTATATTGGAAGCAAAAAACATACCTAATATAATATAAGCTAAGCTAGCAGGCTAATTGGGTAGATGCTAGTACATAAGTTAACTAAAACAACAGTAAGAACAAGAAATGCTTGATTTCACAACCTATAGCTTCAGTTATATACTAGCATATGAACCATGTAATTAAAAAGACATTAATGGTCATTATAACGCATTTTACACGATATAAATCATAACGTGATTTTGCTTAAAAAGTCCTTTAAACTTAAAAGTCCGTTGAACCAATGGGATCACTCGGGGTCCTAAAGGAGACCCAATTCCTGGGGGGACTCGATTTCTCACCACACCAACAAAAAAGTAAGCTGGAGCGATCTCCATTTAAGATATTCTGCTTATGAAAGTGTCATTCAGTCGGTCTGTGTTCTGTCATGAGCCGCTTGCGCTGTTTACCGCGACTAAATCTGCGATCAAACCTTCAGTGATGAACTGTAATAATACCAAACATGAATCTCGACTATATTTGCGATTGTTTGCAGAATAACTGCACTTATGCAACCTCTGTGTGATGATACAAAGCATTTTTTGCTGTTGTTTTAATAGAAAAACATTATTGGATTACTAGGAATTTCACTGTTTTAATTTCTTGTATATGATAAATAGCCTATAATGAATCAGGAAACTATATGAGGTAAAATAAACTCTTGATTTGTGCTTAAAATGTAAAAAATAGCTGTCAAAAATGAACACTATTATGAAACATCAGAGCAGCGTGAACATTCTGCTAAATATCTACTTTTGTGTTCCACATAAGAAAGAAAGTCACACAGGTTTGGAATGACATGAGGGTGAATAAATGATGACAGAATTTTTTTGGGTGAGCTAGTATTTAAACTTTGTTATTGTATGTGTTTTTTTATTTTTGCATTGCATTGCATTGTTATATTACACAATAAATAATTCATGCCGCACAGCTCTGAAACCACACATGCTGCTCGCACACGCTCACAGACTCCCCTGATACCATGACACACGTCTCATGGGACAGACACAGTTAACATCGTAACACAAACACACACACACGCTGTTTACCTGCAGTGGTTTCCGCCGCATTCCCGGTTGCAGTACTCGCTGTCCCAGTCGGGGTTCTGGCCCACTGGGTTCGGAGCCCCGGGAGACTGAGACCCCCCCACGCTCTTCTGATACTCGGACTGTAAGTGAGAGAATCCCTGAGAGACAGAGAGAGAATACACATATTTTATTAGCATTTTTAGGACAGAAACATATGCAAGTATGCAAACATACCCGATGCAAACTGTGTGACCCTGATGTATGTACTTCACATACTTAAAATATACGGTAGCACTTTATTTTACAGTCCTGTTCCACATATACATACTATGTACTACATACTGGGTAATAACTAGGCACTAACCCTGATCCTACCACTAAACCTAACCATGACCCATTATATTACACAGTACTTTCCTAAGTACGTACACTGTAAGTACACATAAGTGCACGTACTGTAAAATAAAGTGCAACCAAATATACTAATGTTGTACAAATTATTAAATAAAGTGTGAAGATGTATGCAAAGCATATTATTAAATTTATTTAATTGCATTCTAAGAATTAAACCTGACATTTGTTCCTCACTTCTTTTCAACACAAAACAATGTTTGCTTTTATTGCTTCACTGTAGGAAGGTGCTAAACACTGATGATGCTTTGGAATATCAGACCTTGTCACTTCACACACGATGTCTTCAGTACAGAGACAACACCTCCAAAACAACACATCCTCCACCCCAGTTCTCACTTCATCTCATTTCACCTCACACGAGACCACTAACCGCACGCATACGATGACCTGTCCTTTATCAAGTTAATTTGGTAACAACAAGATTTGTTCCTACAAAGATTCCGAACACCGCAATTAATAGAGAGCGATAACACTGTTCTAAACAAAAGCCAGGAGGTATGTACTGCGTGTGTTTCAATGTTTTTCCACATAAAAATAAGTTTGCTCGCTTGTTTTATATTTAACACTTTGATCATGGTGAGTTCGACTACCATACTGTTTACTGCACACTAGAGTATGCTCCATTTTTCCCCCAAAATAGTACATGAAACTGAATGCACAGTATGCAACGATAAATGTTTCATGGTGCTAAATGCATAAATGTAAAAGTAGTGTGCAATCTCTGAGCAAATGACGTCCAATTATCATAACATTTACAAAAAAATTCAACAAACGCTGGAATAGAAAGGTCAAGTTGAGTGCATTGCATTGTGGGATACAGCACCTAGTGCAGTGTGTTCTAGTGCTCCAATCACACCCCATAAACACAAGCACGTGTGGCGTTTAGTACATGAAACTAGTACATGAAACTGTATGGAGTATGCCATGCTAAATGTTTCTATGGTCATGTTTGGAATGGAATTACTGTTTACTGTCAAATATGTGCTGCATACTGTTTTTTATTAGTATGCAAAGTAGTATGCAATGATAAACATTTCTAGGGCTTATCTGCATTTAGAAAACCAAATAAACATTGGAAGTGGATGGTCGAGTTGAGAGCACTGCACTGTGGGATACAGTACCTACAGTGCATTTTAGCAAATATAGTATGTAATTTATGCATACAGAAATATCAGACACTATGCACAGTATTGCATGGTAGTGTGCCGGTCCAATCACTAGCATGTGTGGCGTTTAGTACACGAAACTAGTACATGAAACTGTAAGCAGTATGCCACAATAAATGTTTCTATGGTCATGTTTGAAATGTAATGGAATTACTGTTTATTGTCAAATATATGCTGTATACTGTATACTTTTTTATTAGTATGCAAAGTAGTATGCAATGATAAACATTTCTAGGGCTAATTTGCATTTTAAAGAAATCAGAAATTGGAAATGGATGGTCAAGTTGAGAGCACTGCATTGTGGGATACAGTACCTATAGTGCATTTTGGCAAATGTAGTATGTTTGTGCATATAGAAATGTCAGACACTATGCACAGTATTGCATGGTAGTGTGCCGTTCCAATCACAAACACATATGGTGTTTTTTTTAAATGAAACTAGTACATGAAACTGTATGCAGTAAGCCACGATAAATGTTTCTATTGTCATGTTTGGAATTGAATACTGTGCAATATATGCTGTATATTGTTTGGAATGGAATTACTGTTTACTGTCAAATATATGCTGTATATTGTATACTGTTTTTCATTAGTATGCAAAGTAGTATGCAATCATAAATATTTCTAGGGCAAATTTGCATTTAGAAAATCAAATAAACATTAGAAAAGGATGGTCAAGTTGAGAGCACTGCATTGTGGCATACAGTACACCGTGCATTTTGGCAAATGTAGTATGTCATTTATGAATATAGAAATTTCAGTGTGGCGTTCCAAGCATGAGCGGTGTTTAGTACATGAAACTAGTACATGAAACTGTATGCAGTATGCCACGCTAAACGTTTCTATGGTCATGTTTGGAATTGAATACTGTGCAATATATGCTGTATATTGTAGTAGTTAGTATGCAAAGTAGCATGCAATGCTAAACATTTCTAGGGCTTATTTGCATTTACAAAAAAATCAAATAAACACTGGAAATGAATTATCAAGTTGAGTGCATTGCATTGTGGGTCAGTGCCTACAGTGCACATTTTGGCAAATGTGGTATATGCATATTGAAATTTCAGATATTATGCACAGTATTACATGGCAGTGTGCCGTTCCAGTCGCACCCCATAAACACAAACACGTGCGGTGTCTCCCAGCATGCACACTAACCTGCTGTCCTGGGGGTGGGGAGTGCAGTGGAGCCTGGAGGCCCATCTGGTGAGAGATGATTGGCTGTGACTGGACCTGCTGCATGCGGATTGGCTGGTTGAGGAGGGAGCCCTGGTGCAGAGAGAGCTGCTGGTGGAGGGGAGGGCTGATCTGGAAGGACGCTGGGGGGGAGGCACTGAGCGCGGGCAGCATGGCCGAACGGGGCAGGCCGTGTCTGGGAGCCCCCGCTGCGTAGCTCTGGAGGTCCGAGAGGGGGAAGGGGCTGGGGCCCAGGTACGGGGAGGAGGGCTGGGGCGGGACGCTGTACAGGGGGGTGTTGGGGGCCATCATGTGTGACGACGGCTGACTAGACTGGGCGCTTTTGCTCTCCACCGGGTCACTGTAGGTCTGACAGAGAAAATGCACATCATTAAATGGATCTACACTGAAAAAAAAAAAAAAAAAAAAAAAATTGGTGTAGGATTCACTTTGAAACAATTTTCACTCAAAAAATTGCTAGTAAATTTCACAAATATTTAAAGAAATGGCATCTTTTTTTTTTACTTTTTCACAAGTTAGAGCTGCACGATTCTGGATAAATTAAGAATCACGATTTTTTTGTTACAAATAGAGATCACGATTCTCCCACGATTCTGAACAGAAAACAAAATAACATGTAAATTACTAGAGATTCTGACAAAAATTATTATTTGTTGCAGTCTATTTAAAAGAATATTTAATCTGAATTAATACTTTTTTTTTTTAAAAGTTTGATTAAAATGATTGTATTGGCATTTTATTTTAAGTATTTTATTTTTAATGTATGTGTATGTAGATGTTTGTATGTGTATCTATATATGCATATGTATGTATGGACATTGAATGTTTATATGTGTGTATATGTACTTGTACATACTGTATGTATATATAGGCATTTTCTCATTTATTATTGTTTTATTATTATTATTTTTATTTATTTACTTTATTTGTTATTGATTTGCTGACATGGGGTGGGGGGTTGTTCTGTAAAATGTGAAAAGATTTAAAATATATAAAAATATTGGATTGAATGAATGATTCAATGACTCACTCATAAAGACTTCACTTGTTTCATTACTGGATGAATCAGAGTTTTTGAACGAATCTCTTGAATGAATGATTCAATGACTCACTCATAAAGACTTCACTTGTTTCATTACTGGATGAATCAGAGTTTTTGAACGAATCTCTTGAATGAATGATTCAATGACTCACTCATAAAGACTTCACTTGTTTCATTACTGGATGAATCAGCGTTTTTGAACAAATCTCTTGACTGATTCAGTGACAAATACATTTTGTCTGTTGCCACCTACCGGTGTAACGAAGTAATCGATACCATCTTTTTTCGAAGCGCCAAGTTGCTTTCTAAAGGTGATTTACTCTATTTTGATCGCTTCTGTAGACATCAGTGTTTATATCCGAACTATAAACTTTCATCCGAGTACTTCTGTGATCATTCGAATTATTGTAAGACAGAAATAATGATACTGTGTGGTTGAAAAGACTGTTTGTGAAACTGTTTCATATCTATACACGACAATGGCTCTCTCTGGCTCAGCGGCAACGCAAATGCTTAAGAATGAGATCGCGTGGGTGTTTGAATTGAGATCGCAATCTTTTAACGATTCATCGTTCAGCTCTAGCGTAAGTTGATTTAATATTGTCTATAAGATTTATATTATCAGTAGAACAATTTGACATGTTCTTAGTATTGACACAGACTCCAAAACTTGATGATCAGAGCATCTTTTGCTTCAGTGGAAAGAAATCTCTTTAATATCTCATTTGTTTCTCCTAGACATCACTGAGCAAAAAAATTAAGTCTTCTGCATCTCATATGTTTCTGGGAGAAAAAGATCCCCGTAATCTCACATGTGTCTCCTCAAAATAACTGCTTGGATTTCTGACATTTCAATATGATCTCAAACATTTCTCATCAAATGATCACATTAATGTTAGAGATCTCACTTGGACTCATTTGCATTTTCTCCTGAGGAATTTTAGGTGAAACATTTGAGGTGATACTTAAATGAATCATGAATGAGCATTGTTCTTTAGGAGACAGCAGAAAACCACAGTGAGAAACAGTAGCAAACACCAATCGCACAAACACATCTATCTCTGATGTGTCAAATTGAGAGCATGCGCTCACTGCAGAGCATTGTTTCATTATCGCTTTACGCATCGTAAATGGCAATATGTATTTCAAATGCCAGTGCGTGATGGGCAGTCGGTCGTGTTCATCAGCTGTCACAATCATGCCGCTTTCATAACGCCTCATATATATTGAGCAGAACATCTAAACTGATCAACATGAAAAGATTGAGGGCTGAATCCATGTCCATAGAGAACGAACAAAAACCAAATGGGAAAGCAAGCATGTGGACGTGACCGTTTGAGCGAGCACATCTGCTTCGGACATTTTCAAACATTTCTCTTTAAATTAAACAAGTGGAGATTGTCCAGGTCCTGAACGTACATCATCACACACCATACGATCGGTTTCAAAAGCTTTGCGAGAAAAGAAACGGTTATTGATGGTGCTATTAACCGCCTCATATTTCATAAACCCTCTAAACAACATTACAAACGAAAGTTTTGCTTTTTTTGTAAGAAAATGTGAGTCACAGTCTCTCTAATATGCTCAACCAGATATGTTTTGATAAAATTATGAGAAATTATCCAGATTTTAAAAATACAATATCAGAGAAATATACTTTTACAAAAACACAAACCTTATTTATTTAGAACTACTAAGACAATAATGCATCACACTTTAAAATAGCACCAGGTGCATGAGTTTAAACACTCTCAAACTTCACATTTCCCACCGATTCTTCTCAACAAAAAAGTGCATAAAACCTCATTTATGAGTAAAAAGAGTCATCCTCTTTTCATGAGTGTATGTTTCAAGTTTTGGGCCATGAAAACGATGTGGATTTGATAGTTAGACCAATTTTTTTCTATCATATTTTCCTCCTTTTCAATGCATGAGAGTATACGAACACATCAATCAAAGCATCTGCCAAAAACAGATTTTGACGAAATATTTAATTATACGCAATGAAGGACGAGAAAGGCGTTTAATAAAAGCCTGCGAGGTTGATGAATACTGTATTCACGGCTTAATCAACGCTCTTGTTTTGGGCCAAGGAGCTCCGAGAGCGAGGTATGGGAAAGGAGAGAGAGTGTTTAGCATGAAAATGCAATTTGCGTTTTTCAAAAGAGAAACAATGAATGTAAAATTAGTGGTTTGAAATCGCAGCGTTTTATTATGCAGATGAACGTATGCAATGAAACCACAGATCGTGCTGATTTCTGCTCGTTTGAATCTATCAAATCGCTTTCGCAAATTTGCTATCGATTTATGGATCGCACATGCGTAATGCAATCCGAGAGATTAAAACAACAGTTAGTGACCGCAGAAACATGACAGAGACGAATATCACTGGCTCGATTATGAATAAGGCTTGAACTAATGATGCTGTTTTGGGGAATGTATACATGAGCGTGCCAGCAGTATGAAGAACGAGCGTTTAAAGGATCAGTTCACACACAAATGAAGGACCTGTCATCTTTTATTTCCAAACCTGTTTGACTGAAAAGGAGAATTTTTGCAGAAGGTTATTTTTTATGCAAGATCAAAGATTTATGACTTGTGTACTTATGCACTATTCTATGCCATTTAGTAGTATAAATAGTGCGAGTATTGTGTTCAACTATTGGTGTGTGTACTTGTGCACTATTCTATGCCATTTTCTATGCCACTTGATGGACTCAACTGTTACAGCTCTCCTTATATGGCAGAGGGGGAGGGGCTAACCGACTGGTGTCGAATGACAAAACACGGATGAGTACATAGTGCGCCATTTGGGACAAAACTTTTGTCTATCAAAGTGTTATTTTAGGATTAATTATATGCAATTATAGTATTTATTAACATTTTGAAGTTTGAGCTTTTATTATTATATTTTCAGATTTAATTTTAATTTAAGTTTTATTAATTTTATTGTGTGCCTTTGTCATTTATATTATTTTTATTATTATTTATTATTTGTATTTAGTTTGTCATTTAATATTTATTTTATTTCAATTAACAAAATGTTTTTAAATACGAGTTTTAGTTTAATTTTAATTTAGAGGTTTTGTTTTAGTTAACAATAACAACAGGTCTCGAAAAACACCATAAAAGCAGTCTATTTACACTATATTTACACAAAGTCATATGATAAACTGGCATGAAAGTAAAAATGACAGAATATTCCCTTTTTTGCTGAACTATCCCTTTAAAACACACATACACAAGCACTCTTGCACTGACAGCTTTTCCCATGAAATGTTGTGCTGAAATCTTTAGTCAAATGTTTACCCCCCCCAACATTAGCGCTGACCCGTAGATATCAAAGACGTGAACTCGTCCGGTTACCTTGGAAACCAGGCTGGCTCGGTACGCTGCCAGGGCCTTCAGGTACTCCTTCTTTGCTGCTTCTGTTTTCCGTTTATATGCCTGCGAGGAGACGAAACACAACTGTGAATAAACACGCAAACAGACACAAGCGTAATGCTAGAATATGACCACTTAACCTTGGCTTTGCACCTGGTCAGTGTCACGTCAACAACTTTCAACCTCATGCTTCTACACAAAACACTTCTAGGCATAAAATCTCACATACGGTCACATTGGAGAAGAAAGTTATTGCATGTTGCATATTGCATGTGAATGTAAATGTAGTTGTAAGTATCTGCTATACTATGAAGATATCATTTATTTACATTACAAGCATCAGAATTTCATCTTACTCTTTGTCTATAAAAATATCAGCATATGCGACACACACACACACACACTCACACACAGATTTATAAGTGTAGATCCCAGGACAGAAGAAAAAGATGGGGGTTGTGGAGGGAGAGAGACCGAATTCAAGCCTGAATTTAACGCAGAAGGCAGCCTATGCAAACAAAGTGAATGAAATGCGATGTAGGCTAATGTAATTGCTTGTCAATCATTTCACATCCCAGAATTACGGTTTCCATTTCTTCTTGGGAACGAGTGCGGCCAATTCCCTTCTGAAACTGGGGCGGACATCAGAATGATGAGGGAAAACACGCTTTAAATCTGTGACAAAATACGTCACGGTGCTTCCAGGCACATCGAGGCGACAACGTTAAATTGCAAATGGAGAAATTGGGGGGAAAAAAGCGATGCAACTTAACCAGATGAATACGGCTGCAGTCCCATAGGAAGATAAAAACACCAATGAGATCTCTTTAATATCTCAGACAGCTAGACAGCCATGAGATTATATGGAATGCAAACTTTTCAAAAATTAAAATAAACAATTCCTTTCTTTTATGGAATATCGCAGTGTTTATTGTAAATGATTTATCGGTGCACATCATTATTGTTTTAAATTCATGTTCCTCATAATCTTGAATCAGAATATCTTCTCCTCCCTCTTGCAGCATCTCTTCTCCTCTCTGATGACGAGGGCGGGGCAACCTGTCACTCACATGAGATCCACCAATAGCAAACCACAACCATCTAATCAATTCCCCACAGACAAAATCAAGCCCCGCCCTACATTTGTTCTTGTTCCAGAAGCGTTTCACTCGGACATACGGCACAATAGGGAAGAAAAGACTAACTCCTGGAGGGTCAAGTAGTTGTCCACACTGTAAAAAATGAAACACTGAGAAAAGTGCATTCATATATGTACGTTCTCTCAACATCTGTCCTCCTTAGTAACACTATTTTGTTTTGTCAATTTGAATTTGTTCGTACACTAAATGTAAAACGCCCCATTCCGCTAATAAACTTCAGGCAACTACAGATTTCTTCTTAAGCATGTTTTCAGTTAGTAATACAATAAATCTATATCTATCTTTAGTTATATACAGTATAGTTTTAGTACTATGGTATCTTTGCTTTGTAAGGTGATTGTGCCTTCAGAAACATAGATATCTGGACTATAAGTTTAAGGCTACTATAACTATAACTATATTAGTGTCCACACCTTTGGATGATATCGTTCTGTCTCGTATTATAAGCACAAACTGCAGTTTTGTCGTCTGTCGCTTTAAATGCTCGAACTCTTTAAAGCAGGATGGTTTCTGATTGGCTTTCAATGTTTTTAAGTTGACATATATTTGCAAAGTTACTTATAGTCAGTAGAATTTCTGTTGGGGGAGAATCAAAATAAAGTGTTACTGAATATAATTTATAATTTTATCATTTTATAATTCGCAACTGCAAAGTTACGACGCTCAAAGTTCAATGCAAAGGGAAATATTTTCTTTTACAGAAATTGCTGTTTAAGGACTACAACAAACGGCTGGTAGGGACTACAACGAGCTTCTTCCTGGGTTGGTGACATCACTAACCCTAAAATTTACATAAACCCCGCCCCTGAGAACACACAACAAAGGGGGTGAGGCCATGTTGGGCTGCTTTAGAGAAGAGGAAGAGTTGTTGTAGTAGAGTGTTGTTGCCATGCTGTCATTTAATTCAATGCTGAATTTGCACAAAAGATTAACATGACGGCACATGCTAGTCGATGAGTTGAATCAACTCCACAGCAACTACATAAATTTATCCACTAACCATTCAGAAACGTCCAGTTTCATTCTAAAAGTTGTAACTTCTTCCTGAGTCTCTCCATCAGTGTCGACTCCGGTTTGAACAATGTAAGGCTGAACACCGTTACTGACAATCCTCATTTTGGCTGCGTGAGATTCTCCAGCTTTGTTGTTGTTGAGCGACCGAAGCATGAGCTGTTAAAGCTCCGCCCTCTTCTGGAAAGGGGGCGGGAGCAGCAGCTGATTTGCATTTAAAGGGACACACACAAAAACGGTGTGTTTTTGCTCACACCCAAATAGGGGCAAATTTGACAAGCTATAATAAATGATCTGTGGGGGATTTTGAGCTGAAACTTCACAGACACATTCTGCGACACCAGAGACTTATATTACATCTTGTGAAAGGGGCATAATAGGTCCCCTATATATGAGAAACTGGAATAAAAGTTCCACAAACTGGAAAATATGTAATAGTTATTTTTTTTAATAGTTTCTTTTTTTACAGTGCAAGACACCACTTCAGGTTTTTATTATTCAATTCAAATCAAGTTTATTAGTGCTTTATATTGTTTCAAAGCAGCTTTATAGAAAATGCTTGTTTCATATGATATAAATAATGATAACCGTAACTGTTGATCTGTCAGCACGCTTGAACCTTTACTAAGGAGTTGATGTTAACCAACAGAACAAAAATAACAGATCCAAAACTATGAATTACTCTCAAATACGCAAGTTTGTGACCTTGTGTGTTGCTAGTTAAATATTGAACGGGGTGGCGTGGTTTCTTGTAGTAATGAACTCCCAAGGAGCTCCCAGCAGCTTTGGTTTCAAATTAATTTAACCTCCACTAATGAGTGGCCCTAACGACAGCAGCTCTTAAATAAATTACCATGCCTAAGGATTTCTAATTATTCCAAAGTGAGCGGATTCATTAGCAATTGAAGCCGTCAGAGAGGGAGCAGGTCGCTATGAATTAGAAGTAACGGGAGCGTCGGTGCCACAGAGCATGTGTTGGCGTCTTAATCGTGACATGGCGGTCGCCCCCCACAGAATTAGCTGTAATTGTACCTTAATGAAATGTTCTTGTTTGATAACCGGTTAATTACGGAAGACAATAACTCGCGAGACCCGCTGACACGGGGAATGGGCTTAAACCCGGAGGGGAGAGAGATATATCGCGCTGACGGGCTGGATTTTAGCGTAAGAGGGAGACAGAAGATGTCAAAACTCTTCATTTGTGTCTGTCTCACACTGAATCTGAGGAACAGCACAATGTGATCTTCAGCAGAGATGCTGTTGATAGTGACAGGATGAGAAACAACACAAGTTGAGTTTGATACGTTATTATCTAGAGCTGGACGATCCCACGGACCTTCCAGAAGAGCAACGCCTGATAATTAATGAGGCAGACGCTCCGGTGACATTCCCACAAAAGAACAAGATCATTACACACAAGAGACATGCCTGAATCTCATGAAAACATGTTCAGGTCACATGACACCCCCAAATTTTAATTATTGTGATGCATTTGACTACATTTGTGTTTTACCTTTGTAAAGTAAATGTTGCGAAGTAAGAGTTTGTTTGTAATTCTGTAAAAAAAACAAAAATCCATCATCCCCCCCCATAAAGCATAAATAAAAAGCAATGAAACAATTACTTTCATAATATATAAACACTTCTACTGTTAATACAATATATATATATATATATATATATATATGATAAAAAAAAATTATAAAAAATTGTAATGGTTAATCATTATTTAAAATGTTTTTTTTTTTATTAAATTTGAAGTGTGATGTATGTCTTGAATATATCTGGACATGTTCTTGAGATTTATGCATAAAAAAGTAAAAAATAAAAAAATAAATAAAAAAATAAAATAAAATAAAATATTTATTTTTTTGGGGGGAGGCTAAATTGTCATGATAATAATATTTCAAAGCAAACGTGGTAATGTTAATCTTTATTTGGAATATTATTTTTTTAATGAAATATGAAGTATGTCTGGAATATATCTGGACATGTTCTTTAGATTTATGCATAAAATAAAATAAATTATTTGGGGGTGCTAAATTTTCATGATAATATTTCAATACAAAATGGTTAACTATTATTTAAAATATTGTTTTTTTTTAATTAAATATGAAGTATGTCTGGAATATATCTGGACATGTTCTAGAGATTTAGTAAAAAAAAAAACGGTAAAAAATTAAAATATCTAAAAATAAATAAAGTGAAATAAAATATTGGGGGAGGGTGCTAAATTTTCATGATAATAATGTTACAATGCAAAAAGTGGTAATGATTAATCTTTATTTAAAATATGGATTTTTAAAAATGAAATATGATGTATGTTGAGAATATATCTGGAAATGTTCTTGGAAAAAAGTAAAAAATAAAAATATCTAAAAAAATAATATAAAATATAATAATAATAAATACAAAACATAAACTAAAGAAAGCCACTGGAACGTGTTTGTATGTGTAGAAGTGCAGAGCCGGTCCGTAATGAACTGGGTGTGACTGGAGCTCTGAAGCTTCACTAAGCAGTAAATAAATGTTAGGGAATGAGGGCTTATTGCCCGCGTTTGAGAGGGCGGCTGGAATTATGCCTGTTCAGCCACCGCGGTTCTACATCATTTAACATATTCATCATTCACATGACTGACAGGTCAGGGCCATCACTAAAAGAAATGACAGTCATCTATTGGAGCAGAGGCCTATCAATCATCCACTAATGGCCCTATCAGAGCGGCTCCTCTGCAGACACGACTCCTCCCACTCCGCTCTCTTCACAGAATACTGCGCTTTGAGGACGGGAAACATAATGTTGCACTAGATTCCCTAGATTATGAGCACTAAAGCTCATCACATACACCCTTAGAGCAAAATATAAAGACTGTTATGTAAGTAACTGGATGCTCACCCAGAAATTGTTAGCACATTTCACTAATAATCACAATAAAACAGCAAGTAATATTAAAAAGATAAAATAAAATAATATAATGTTGCCCTAACTTCCTTTGATTATGAGCACTAAAGCTCATCACATACATCCTTAGAGCAAAATATAAATACTGTTATGTAAGTAACTGGATGCTCACCCAAAAATTGCTAGTAAATTTCACTAATAATTACAATAAAACAGCAAGTAATATTAAAAAGATAAATAAATATGTTGCACTAACTTCCTTTGATTATAAAATCAAAAGTAAAGCTCATTGAATACGCCTTTAGAGTAAAATATAAAGACCTTTAAACACACTGAAAAAAATGATGTAAGGTCTACTTTTGAAAAACATAAAAAAATAAAATAAAATGACACTCAGAAACTTCTAGTAATTTTTTGCAAATAACTACAATAAAAGGGCAAGTAACACATTGAATTAATGGATGGATGGATGGATGGGTGGATGGATGGATGGATGGATGGATGGATGGATGGGTGGATGATGGATGGATTGATGGATTGATGGATGGATGATCGGATGGATGGGTGTATGATTGGATGGGTGGATGGATGGATGGATGGATTATTGGATGGATGGATGGATGGATGGATGGATGATTGGATGGATGGATGGATGGATGGATGAATGATGGATTGATGATGGATGGATGATTGGATGGATGGATAGATGGATGATTGGATGGATGGATGGATGATTGGATGGATGGATGGATGGATGGATGATTGGATATATGATTGGATGGATGGATGAATGATGGATTGATGATGGATGGATGATTGGATGGATGGATAGATGGATGATTGGATGAATGGATGGATGATTGGATGGATGGATGATGGATGGATGAATGATGGATGGATGATTGGATGGGTGGATGGATGGATGGATGATGGATTGATGATGGATGGATGGATGATGGATAGATTTTTTGTTTAATTTAATTAACACTTTGATTTAAACAAAATTTTGATGTAGAAAGACTGAAATAGTATCTTCTTGTAAAACGTACTTGAATAGAGTAAATTATGAATAGTACAGGACTGACTGATTTCAAAACACATTCACATTCATATTCATCAAACACTGCATCAGAGTTTTGGAACAGCCTGATGCTGTCTAGGTAGGCAGCTCACTAGGGATTGAAACAGAGCCGAAGCGTAAAACTTCATCCAGTTCGGCCAAACATTAGTAGCAGGTGATGATCTCACCGAAAGATGACATAACCAGCGCTAATCAGCGAATTAAACGCACCTCGGGGACACGCGTCCTCATGACCTCATCAGCTCCAGCGATACGGAACAGATGCGTTCCGATCCTCCAGAGTTGAGTCACGAAGGAACAATCCCCTTCCCAACTCACTCCGCAACGAGAGAAAAAAAGTCACCTTGTTATCCCAGATAAATAAAAACAACAAACAGACGCCACCGCCCAAGGACAAGCCTTATTATGCTAGGAATTTGTGAAGAAAAACCAAATGAAGCCTAGATGTTTCCTGTCTGAGCTTTCCAGCCAACGACGGGTTAAAATGCACAAACAATAACATTTCGGAGAGCAGATGTCCTTGAGGGGGAATTGAAGGGCGCTGGGTGATGGCTAATCTCGTATTCTCAGCATGATCGAATCACCAGGCAACAGATATAAATAAAAAGAGCCCAGGAAATGAGGAATTCACATTCAAGGGTGTCAGCAGCAAAATGAAGATTCATGGTGAAGAGGGGAGAGTGAAGGAGGCAAAAATTAACTGCAAATAAAAGGACACAGCAGCTCTCAGAAAAAGAAAAAAGGAGAGCGAGCGAGAGAAATATCAGTCGGTGGAGGGGTGAACGCGCTGCACTCTGTCACTGAGGCAGGTGGCTCTTATTTGACATGCAATAGCAGCCGTGTGTTATGGAGGATATGCTAAAAATACAGCGGCCATCTCAAACACACATCTCAGTGGAGCTCATGCACAGCTCATTACTGACACACACTCACACGTGTTCAATACATACTAGAGGATCACTCAAACACTCATTACAGAACAAATAAACACTTAGAAATCATCTGTATATCTATATACAAAACCGTTTGAAAAATGAACCCTTTTATTCAGCAAGGATGAATTAATTGATCATGGTTTCCACAAAAAATATGAAGCAGCACAACTGTTTTCAACACTGATAATAATCAGAAATGTTTCTTGAGCAGCAAATCATCATATTAGAATGATTTCTGAAGGATCATGTGACACTGAAGACTGGAGTAATGATGCTTTGATCACAGGAATAAATTACACTTTACTATATATTCACATAGAAAACAGCTGTTTTACATTATAACAATATTTCACAATTTTTACTGTATTTTTGATCGAATAAATGCAGCCTTGGTGAGCAGAAGAGACTCTTTCAAAAACATTAAGAAATCCTTCCATTCCCAAACTTTTGAATGGTATTTTATCCATCCATTATCTATCATCCATCCATCCACTCATCCATCCATCTATCCATCCATCCATCCATCGACCCACTCATCCATCCATCCATCCATCCATCCATTGACCCACTCATCCATCCATCCATCCATCCATCCATCCACTCATCCATCCATCCATCCATCCATCGATCATCCATCATCCACTCATCCATCCATCCATCCATCCATACACCAACCATCCATCCATCATCCATCCATCCATCCAACCAATCATCCATCCATTCATCCATCATCCATCCATCCATCCATCCATCCATCCACCCATCCACTCATCCATCCACTCATCCATCCATCCATCCATCCATCCATACATCCATCTATCCATCCACCCACTCATCTATCCATAATCCACTCATCCACTCTTCCATCCATCCATCCACTCATCCATCCATCAATCCATCCATCCACTCATCCATCCATCTATCCATCCATCCATCCATCGACCCACTCATCCATCCATCCATCCATCCATCCATCCATCCATCCATCCATCCATCCACTCATCCATCCATCCATCCATCCATCGATCATCCATCATCCACTCATCCATCCATCCATCGACCCACTCATCCATCCATCCATCCATACACCCATCCATCCACTCATCCATCCATCCATCCACCCATCCATCATCCACTCATCCATCCATCCATCGACCCACTCATCCATCCATCCATCCATCCATCCACTCATCCATCCTTCCACTCATCGATCCATCCACTCATCCATCCATCCATCATCCGTCCATCCATCCATCCATCCATCCACTCATCCATCCATACACCCATCCATCCATCCACCCACTCATCCATCCATCCATCCACTCATCCATCCATCCACTCAGCATCCATCCATCCATCCATCCACTCATCCATCCATCCATCCACTCATCCACCCATCCATCCATCCATCCATCCATCCATCCATCCATCCATCCACTCATCCACTCATCCTCCACCTATCCATCCATCATCCATCCATCCATCCATCCACTCATCCTTCCATACACCCATCGACCCACTCATCCATTCATCCATTCATTCATTCATCCATCCATCCACCCATCCTCCACCCATCCATCCATCCACTCATCCATCCATCCATCCATCCATCCTCCACCCATCCATCCACCCATCCTCCACCCATCCATCCACCCATCCACCCATCCATCCATCCAGCCATCCATCCATCCACCCATCCACTCATCCACCCATCCTCCACCTATCCATCCATCATCCATCCATCCATCCATCCACTCATCCTTCCATACACCCATCAACCCACTCATCCATTAATTCATTCATCCATCCATCCATCCATCCTCCACCCATCCATCCATCCACTCATCCATCCATCCATCCATCCAGCCATCCATCCTCCACCCATCCATCCACCCATCCTCCACCCATCCACCCATCCTCCACCCATCCACCCATCCATCCATCCATCCTCCACCCATCCATCCATCCACCCATCCATCCATCCACCCATCCACCCACTCATCCATCCATCCACTCATCCATCCATCCACTCATCATCCATCCATCCATCCATCCACTCATCCATCCATCCATCCATCCACTCATCCACCCATCCATCCATCCATCCATCCATCCACCCATCCACCCATCCATCCATCCATCCATCGTTTTGTTTTTGTCTACAAAAATCTGAAATTCTGTATAACTAAGACCTCCATTAAGACTCCCGAGTTACAAAAGAGCAACTTCTGAGCAACAAAATGTACTGACTTGTTTCTGTTCTTCTCCCAGACTGTCCCACATGGAGGCCACGATCTTGGAGACGTCTCCGAAGGTGGCGTTGGGGTTTTGGCCCTTGATGGCGGCTTGAGTGTCCCTGAAGAAGAGTGCGTAGGCTGAGACGGGCTTCTGCGGCTCGTTGGGGTCCTTCTTCTTCTTCTTCTTTTGAGGTTTGGGCTTGGGCTTCATCATGTCAGAGGAGGGTCGCTTCTCTCCTGTGATCTGCAGGGGAAGAGAGAGAGAGAAAGCAAATGAGTCATGATGCATTTACTTGCCACAACAAGACATGATTTGTCAGAAGCACAAATACATAAATTGTCGTGCGCAAATAAACCTGAAAAACTGTAGAAATATAGTTTCAACACTGAATTCAGACAATGTGACTACACACAAATAATTTAGATATACAAAGACAGTGCACTCATATTACTTATGAATGGGAAAAAGTGCAACACACAATATGGCAGAACAAGTCCCGCCTTCTAAAGAGAGCCAATCGCCAATCTTTCCTAGAAAGGGACTTTCAAAAATCAGTGCTGGAATCATTTTAGTTCAGTTTCCTTGAAGAGCAAAGAATGAAAATGAAATATTAAATGCTTGTGTAGTTTGTTGATATCTAAGAGTTCTTCGAGTGCGTCTACAGCTCCCACCATGCATTGCTGTTCCAGTCACATGCATGTTTGGCTATGCAAATGTGGGTTGTCTTTTATCTGCAAACATCATGAAATAAAAATGTGATGCACTGGATTCCAGAATGCTTTCAGTCAAGCGACGGCGCTGTAATCTGCTCTGACAGTTCATGGACTCTCTTCAGAGCGCTGAAACATTGCGGCTGAAATTGATTTCTTAATGCAGAGAGTCCAGCAGACGTTGTTAATATCCCATTTGAATCAGTGCTGCATCATCTCATGTCTGGTGCACACTAATATGCGTTTCTTCATCTAAAACCGCTGTGCATTTAAAATAGAAACACAATTCCATTATTTAAATGAGTAGAAATGAGGATATAAACAGAGATAGCGAGAGAAATAAAGAATGGTGAACAATACATCTTTGTCTTTACCAGGACCGCAAAACACAGAAGAGTAAAAGCAAACGAGTGAACGAGGTTTCTAGGGCAGAACTTGATGGTTAGATAACATCATTCTCTCTCATCAGCATTTTCAATGTACCAAAAAAGAGAAACTAATTTGAAGAGAGAGGAAATGTAGCATGAAACGCTGGCTGATGCTCCATTAAAACAGACCGCTGTAAAATCTCCATTCACGTCTGACTTTACATGTGATTTACATGATACATTTACAAAAAACAACATTAGTGCCATTAGCCAAAGTCAGAACAGGACTTAAAGTTAACATGACATCATAAACTAACATGTGATAACTCAGAAACAGATAACTATTTTTTTTTTTTAATTTTGAATATATAAAAAAATATGAAATATTTAAAAAGTAAATACTAAAGACTTTTATAGTAATATATAAGTATAGTCTTTAATATATTCATATAATATATATTAATAAATGATATTATTCAAAGTTATTTCTATAATTAACTACAAGTTATTATATATATATATATAGTTTTAATAAAATATAATAATAATATATTAATTATATATAATTATCATATATATATATATATTAACAATAATATTATATTAATATGTTAATATATTATATAATTATTAAATCATGTTATTCAATGTTATAAATAATATAAAAATATATATACATATATATACAAATATATATATACTGTATGACTTTGAAAATGCAAAAAATATGAAATATTAAAATACTAAAGACTAGACTTTTATATTAATATACAAGTATAGACTTTAATATATACATTTAATATATATCAAAATTATATTATTATTAAATTATATTATTCAGTTATATATATAATTAACTACAAGTTATTTTATATATATATATATAGCTTTAATAATATATTAATTATATATAATTATATAATATATATTATATTATATAATTATATAGGTATATTAATAATAATAATAATAATAATATATTAATATATTATATATAATTATTAAATCATGTTATTCAATGAAATAAATATATATGCAAATATATACAAATATATATATACTGTATGAAAAAAATATGAAATATTAATACTAAAGACTAGACTTTTATATTAATTAATAAGTACAGACTTTAATATATACATTTATTATAATATTATTATTA
The DNA here is from genome assembly GCA_039654765.1 of Mylopharyngodon piceus. Classification (NCBI taxonomy): domain Eukaryota; kingdom Metazoa; phylum Chordata; class Actinopteri; order Cypriniformes; family Xenocyprididae; genus Mylopharyngodon; species Mylopharyngodon piceus. The sequence goes on along the minus strand of CM077460.1, from coordinate 33,175,627 downwards.
AATTATGTTATTCAAATATATATATATATATATATATATATATATATATATTTGAATGACATAATTTAATAATATATAAAATAAGAATAAGTTGATGTTAATACAGCCGTATCTTAATTTTAGTTCAATAAATTGATCTGCAAACTTACAACAGGAAATACATCAACACAGAAAAATAAACTATTTCATGTCCAAAATTATGTTTTCAATATGAATTAATCAAATTTCATACTAAAAATATTCATATGTGATTTGACTGGAGCATATGTGCGTCTCAAAGCTGTCGAAAATGCAGAGTGAGTTTTTGATTTGAATCAAGTCCAAACATGTTGTCAGTCCAATTTTTTATTTTTGGCTAGTGAATATGTTGAGTATGTAGTACAGTACATGGCCTCCTCATACTTCACATGTGTTTTCATGTTACTGTGGCGATAATAAACATCAGAAGAAGATTTTTTATGAAGTTTATGTCAATGCTAGTGGCCAATGCAAATGTGCTCTCAATGTTTTGCTTTGTGTTTGATGTGAAAACGAGTTTGCGTGCATTACAGTAACACGATGAAGAGTTTTTTATACACTAGTATGGTGGTTTTGCATACTTGTCTCCACTATAAAATGTGCCTCATATGTGTATTGCCACACACGTGTCGCCTAAATGTGCACCGCTGCATATTTCCATCAACTAAAGACTCCTGGATTCAATTAATGTGTGCAACAACACATGCATGAATATATATATATATATATATATATATATATACAGCATATGTTAATTACACACAGACGCACATGCCAGGTAAAAAACAGCACTTGCATTCTGGGAATAGACTGGAATCCAGCCACTAAATGCTTCAGATTTATATACATTTAATTAAATTAAGCGTAAACAAACACACACATGCCCTCCATAAGCGCACGGCACATTCCAGAGGAAAATTAAACGCAGGATGGATGTGTTTGTGTCAGTGTCACAGAGTTTAAATACATTAGCGTGCATTTGTATGCGTCAAAGAGCAGAGAAGGAATTACCGATGGGAATGAAATGTGCTAATTGTTGCCTTTGTCCAGACGGCATTATTATTAAAATCCACCAGGATTGAACCAACAATACCGGCTGACTGAAACACTTCTTACTTATTTTGACTGGCAACAGAGCTGCTTTAAATCTACTCGGACCAGGTATAATTGCACCGGACTTTGTGCTGCATTAGGCCGGACTCTTCCATAAGCCCGCTGAAGAACAATGTAATTTAAACATCATGTAAGTTAATTCACTCTTTGTATTCTCCAATCCAATTAAGCATGCAGCGTTGCGATAATGAGGGATTTCGAGCTGCCTGCGCATTACATGCAACATTCAAATTAAATTCAAACTGACACTTCCAATAAAAGGAGAGGATGACGGACAAGCAGGAGTAATTGGTTTTCTGGGACAATGAAAATGAAAAGAAGGATAGAGAGAGGCAGAGAGAGAGAGAGAAAAACAGAGTAATGTTTTTGCCAGCAAATCACAGTGAACAAAAGACGTCAAGATGCGAAGTTAAAATGCAGAGATTTGTAAACACTATTGAGACACACGGAAAAACGTTCACACCGAAGTTGCTTTTAAATAAAGAGGGGAAATTATTCTCAAAGCTCTCGTTTGCTGTTTGTGCTCCTTTATAGCGTGCAACAGATGGCTTCCGGAAGTAAAAATCCCATTAATTATTTTCAATAACGATAATGTATAAACCTTTCAGACATGCTGTGAGCTCTGAGCTCGTTCACTGATGATATATGATTCTGTAGCCCAAAAAATAATGTGTTTCTATTTATTTATTTATTTTTGGCCGTGCAACAGTTTTGTGGGCGAGCAAGATTTTTTTGTTTCTTCTGCTCACCAAGGCTGCATTTATTTGATCAAAAATACAGTAAATCACAGTAAAATAGTTAAATATTTTTAGAATTTATAATACCTGTTTTCTATGTGAATATATTTTAAAGTGTAATTTATTTCTGTGATCAAAGCTGAATTTTCAGCATCATTACTCCAGTCTTCAGTGTCACATGATCCTTCAGAAATCATTCTAATATGCTGCATTTAAATGATCAAAAATACAGTAAAAATTGTGAAATATTATTACAGTTTAAAATAGCTGTTTTCTATGTGAATATATTTTAAAATGTAATTTATTTCTGTGATCAAAGCTGAATTTTCAGCATCATTACTCCAGTCTTCAGTGTCACTTGATCCTACAGAAATCATTCTAATACGTTGCATTTATTTGATCAAAAATACAGTAAAAATTGTGAAATATTATTCTAATCTAAAATAGCTATTCTCTATGTGAATATCTTTTAAAATATAATTTATTCCTGTGATCAAAGCTGAATTTTCAGCATCATTACTCCAGTCTTCAGTGTCACATGATCCTTCAGAAATCATTCTAATATGCTGATTTGCTGCTCAAGAAGCATTTATGATTATTATAAATGTTGGAAAGAGTCGTGCTGCCTAATATTTTTTTGTGGAAAGTGCAATATTTTGTATTTTTCAGGATTCTTTGATGAATAGAAAGCATTTATTTCTTTTGTAACATTTTGCTTACTGTCATTTTTGACCAATTTAATGTGTTTATGTAGAATAAAAGTATTATTTTCTGACCCCAAACTTTTAAAAGGCAGTGTAAATCTTACAATCATTGACTACAAATCGAAGTCATCACTAATGCTTTACAATAAGTTAATGCATTCGCTAAAATGAACTAACAATAGTTTTACAGCATGCATTAATCTCAGTTAATTTCTGCATATATTTTTAACAAGGCGTATAAATTAATATTGCTCATTTTGAGCAAACATAAATTAACAAAGAAGAGCATGCGTTGTTAGTTTATGATACCTAATGCATTAACACATGTTATTGTAAAGTCTTTCTAAGGAGAAAATGCATGAGTTGGCGCTGCATTCTACTGTTAAACAACGTGCAATTTCATGCTGATCGCTCTGTAAAACGCCAGCGCTTTGGAGGAAACCGTTCATGTACCTTTGAGTGGTACTTTGCTTCCTCTTCCTGGGCGGAGCTTGAGGGGGAGGGCGTGGCTGACTGACTTCCTGACGATGATGGGGAACCGTGTGTAAAGGAGCCTTGGCCAATCTGAGAGCTGAGCTGGGACAGGGCGCTCATGGGGTGGGGCAGTATCCGGGCAGATCTGTTTAGCATGGGGCTGTGGTGGGCGCGGGGGTAATAACTGCCCGCTTGCCCCGCAAACGCCGGCATCTAGGGTGAGAGAAGAAGACCAGACTTTACTACGAGTAATTTTGAAATGAAATAACCAATTGAGGCCGGTTCTTCTACAGAGACACTTTAAAAAGATAATCGCTTCTTCCCTCACCCTTTGAAGTGGCCGTCTGATTATTGGTGGCTAGTTAAGATTAAGGTAAGTTAAGTCTTTGATGACTTCAGCACTACAAAACTCAATGCTTTAACCATGGAGGCCGTAAATATACGTTCAAACAAACGTGTACTATACGAGGCTGTGCAAAATTGCAATGCAACTGAACCCTGGGGTTTTGAAAGTGTCCTTTATAGTTTCAGCCTGACTTATATCATAAACAGATTAGAGAGTGATCTAGATAGATAAGCGTCATTTACAGTAAGTCATCAACCGCACTTCTCTCAGCATGAATTTCAAAGCTACTTCAGAAAGCCACAACGCCATTGGTGCTCAACCCGGAAGAATCCTAAAGCAACCACAATAATGACTTGACACTTAAAAACAACAGAGAATTCACCACATAAGACGTTCATCATATATGCATAAACATTTAAGTAAATAACCATACACACAGTAATGCATATACAAGGAGAGTGAATTGTGGCCGAAATGCAATGAATATTTTCGTGCATTTTGCACCTGGTTAAACGTGAATGTGGTTCTTTAGTTAATAAGACGCTGAAAATACCGTGCACTCTTTATTTTACATACATTAGTACATTTATACCATACAAAAAAGATACATAAGATGAAGCCAGGCGTTGCTAAATTAAGTTAGTTAAACTCAAATCACTGAATCCTCTCAAACTAAGCATCCGTATTTTAATATTTCACCATATTTCATTTCCATCGCTGCTCTTCAAAAGGCATCTCATCAGGAGATGTAAGCGGATGTCGACGGCAGGACTGCGAACGGATGTATTCATTTACACATAAATAGGAATACTTAGCCAGCCACAAATCAAAAAGAAAGAGAAATAGAGAAAGTTGATGAACTAGCACTTATTAGCTCCATGCAACATTCACGAGTTGAGCTGAATTAAACATTACATATCAACTGTGCGCTTTTAAAATGATTCATGAAGGTCTGGGCAGAGTAAACATTACCGTAACGGCTGTGATCTTAGCGAGAGCTTGTAATAGTGCTAATTAACCTCTCAAGACTTGCTAATAGATGAAATTTAAAATGAAAGAGCAAGAAAAATGCATGAAGTCCACAATCGCAGGGGTTGTTGAATTAGCCTGGAATCTACAGGACATCCTACTATGTGTCGGTACAAAAGCAGACCTGAAACAAAGGCTTTCCTCATTTAGACGTTTCAGATCTCGAATACTCAACAGCCCCTCCAAAAGCAGCCCAAACACAACCTCCAACCTCAAATCAAATTTCAGCAACACCATTAGTTCAATTTTCAAATGCAGCGAAATAGCTTTAATGTTGGAGAGAGAGGGAGAGAGAATCCATTAATTTTCCATTTTCCGTGGAGTTGCTCTTTAAGGGCTTTCACAAACCAAGAAGCATTGAAAAACCAATTAATCAAACATGAATGGCCTATCATAGCGACGGCAACCCCATTTCCATAGCAACCGCTGCCGGCCAAGAGCATCACCCTGTTCTTTAATCTGGGCGCAGAACACACAAAAGACAAGAGAGAGAGAGAGAGAGAGAGAGAGAGAGAGAGAGAGAGAGAGCCAACGGGCTCACCGAGTGAATTTTCATATTACGGCCGAATTCTGTGATTGGAACCTTTGTTGGGACAAAAGGTACCGGGACGACTCCGCAGTCAGCCGCGAAAACCACCAATCTATCATAGTCTATTCTCTCTCTCGCTCGCTGAATAATTTATGGTATTTGTTTCCAAAGCATCATTGCAGCGCCCTCGTCCCGTTTGAAATTCTGAATATCATTTCAATAGTGTTGACTCGAATTACTGGGCCATTTCTTGCTGAGAAAAAGCCATGCAAAAAAAAAAAAAAGAGAATACAGTGAATGTATGCACACGAAAACCTTTGATTAACCGTGTTTTATCTCTCTTTCTGTTTAGGGACCTGCCAAATACACAACCAGATGAAATTCTCAGGAAAGCTGAAAAAAATTTGCATAGATTAGAGCTGCATAATTCTGGATGAATTGAGAATCATGATTTTTTTGCTTCAATTCTTCCACAAAATAAACAAATTAACATGCAATTTACTAGAGATTCTGACAAAATGTTACTTGCTGGAGTCTATTTAAAATGTTTAATTACTTTGAATGAATTCCTGTTTTTTTTAAAAATAGGATTGAGTGAATGATTCAATGACTCACTCATAAAGACTTCACTTGTTTCATTACTGGATGAATCAGCGTTTTTTTGAACGAATCTATTGAATGAATGATTCAGTGAATACTTTGTTTAACAGTCATTTGTCTGGTGTAACAATGTAATTGATGCAATCATTATTTGAAGCGCCAAGTTACTTTCAAAAGGTGATTTGCCCTATTTTGATCGCTTCTATAGTCATCAGTGTTTATATCCGAACTATAAACTTTTATCCCAGTACTTCTGTGATAATTTGAATATTTGTAACACAGAAATAATGATACTGTGTGGTTGAAAAGAGTATTTGTGAAGCTGTTTCATACCCTATACATGACAACAGCTCTCTCTGGCTCAGAATACAGATCTGAACGTTCGCTTTGATTTTGTCAAAGGTTTAATAAACGGGTGAATCGTTGTCATTTTGGAATGAGATCATGTGAGTGTTTGAATTGAGATCGCGATCTTTTAATGATTAATTGAACAGCTCTAAGATAGATGTCTCTTGAGTTTCGTTCTAGAGTATTACCTTAAAAATAACGCATCAAAATAAAGCATTTTTAGTTTAGTTTACTGGTAACACTTTACAAAAAGGTTCTGTTTGTTAACATTAGTAAATGCATTTGTTTACATGAACTAACAATTAAAAATGCTATTAACTATAACGATAACTATATTAACGTCCACACCTGCGCATGATATCGTTTTGTTTATTCTCAGTTTTGTCATCTGTCGCTTTAAATGCTCAAGCTCTTTAAAGTAGGATGGATTCTGATTGGCTGTCAATGTTTTTATCAGCTGGAAAAATACATTCTGAAAGTGATTCCAACGATATCGTTTCTTTGTGATGTTATCGTTATAGTTGTGTTGTGGACTCTGCTATTCTTTTATATTAAAACGATTTTTAAAACTATATCTTTATCGTTATCATCCTTGGTGTGAACGGGCCTTGAGGCATTTATTAATCTTAGTTAATGTTAATTTCAACTAATACATCAACTAGGACCTGAGCTAACATGAACTATCAATAGACAGTTGTATTTTTATTAACTACCGTCAACAAAGATACTGTAGCACATCATTGTTAGTTAATGCATTACATTACATTTAGAAACGCCGGATGGCGACCAGTGCTAGCAAGATCAACAAAAGATTAAAAGCATTATTATAACAACAAATACACATAGATCAAATTCAGACCTAAACAAAGAAATGTTAAAAAACATGCATGGAAGGAGATGTTTTCATCAATATCTACTGTCCTTTAAACAGGGTCTACTGTACCATTTCATCTCTTATTTTAACATTAGACTTTTGTTATTTTCTAAAGCCATTGCTCTCATGTTTCACATTAAATAAGCAATTTCTAAGCGAACGAAATCGGCAAACGAGCGAGTGTTTTGTAAGAGCGTGCCCAGCCCTGTTATTCCAAACCACATTTGCTTTCAATTTATTTGGAGTCACGGTTATAATCAAAAGAATAAAGACGTGCACCTTCAGCAAACGACTTCTCTCTTTACTGTCAATTTAGACAAAGCAGTCGGCGTGAATCGTTAAACAAACAATATATTGTCTGCTGGCTGCTTACTGCACATTTAGATGACATATTGAATATTTGTTTTTAATGCTGTCTGTTTGCAGAGAGACAGCGTTTGAGAGAGACAGAAAGAGAGAGATTGATCAATAAGGGAGAGTGAAAAAGAAAACCTGAGAGCGAGAGAGCTGCTCTCTCTAATAGTCATGGGTTCAGGCTATATAAAGCAGGCTGGATGGCTGTACAAACATCATGAAACAGTCTCACAAAGGTTAGTGGTTGCCATAGGTACTGTATGCTAATTGCTAAATAGTATAAACCTTGATAGGGGGGATGGTGTCTGGGTTACTGCTCAGACTGGGCGATATCATGTTCATAGGACTGATTTACAGTACAATGCATATGAATTTCTAAGGCCTCTAAATGATCAACATGATCAAACCTTTGCTGAAGAACCTGTCGCACACAATCTACTACAGTCCTTCTGTCGTCTGATTGATAGTTTAAACTTTTTTAGCAAGTAAAAGCCTTTTAGTATAATTGCACAAACGTCCTCATTTAGCTCGTGCTTCACGTGTCTTTTTGCTGTGAAATCTGCACTGATTTTTATCAAGTAAACATAAGAATAACTTTGATATTGTTAGTAATATTTCAGCTGAGGTTTACTTGATTATCCAGACATCATTTTTTAGAAATATCATGAGTATCAACGGGGAAAAATCTAAGATAATGTCAGTAAATTATGGAGTGCCACAAGGATCTGTGTTAGGCCCTCTGTTGTTTTCAAAATATATATATGCTACCGCTTGGTAATAATATAAGAAAACATGGAATTAGTTTCCACTGTTATGCCGATATTTCAACACGACCAGATGAAATTTCCAAATTATCCAAGTTATATATATATACTAGCATTATATATGCTATACAAATAAATGTGAATTGAATATGTTTGCTCAGTTTGAGCCTGTGAATAAAATTGAGCTGTTTATTCCTCCATATTCTCACTATATCACACTATATGAGTCATTAAAAAGACTGGTGCATAAAATATGAACAAAACAAACATGCAAACTTTTTTAAAAAAAATTTTGTCTTAAGGTTCAATAAACGGTTCCATTTAAAAAAAAATGACTATTATTTTATATTTCAGGCTTTACATGGTTAAGTTTGTTTTTCTTACCACTTTAGCAAATAATTTTCTTGTTTCAAACTACTTAATTTTCACACACAACCACAACATTTTGTCTATTTAAACGGGGAAAAATCTAAGATAATGTCAGTTAATGATGGAGTGCCACAAGGATCTGTGTTAGGCCCTCTGTTGTTTTCAATATATATGCTGCCACTTGGTAATCTTATAAGAAAACATGGAATTAGTTTCCACTGTTACGCAGATGATACTCAGTTATATATTTCAACACGACCAGATGAAATCTCCATATTATCCAAGTTATATACAAAATGTTATTTACGCTAAACAAATAAATGTGAATTGAATATTTTTGCTCAGTTTGAGCCTCTGAATAAAATTGAGCTGTTTATTCCTCCATATTCTCACTTTATCATACTATATGAGCCATTAAAAAGCTTGGTGCATAAAATATGATAAAAACAAATATGCAAACTTTTTTTTTATATATTTTGTCTTAAGGTTCAATAAATGGTTCCATTTCAAAAAATGACTATTATTTCATACTTCAAGCTTTACATGGTTAAGTTTGTTTTTCTCACCACTTTAGCAAATAATTTTCTTGTTTCAAACCACTTAATTTTGTTCAATTTCTCTGGCAGCAAGACTCAGTATCTAATGTGACTGGAAAACAACACTAAAAAAAATTACTGATTATGAAAAAGATTTTTTGCAGCGGAAAGCATTTAAGACACGTTCTACACCCACCAAATCACAGAACGTTCTGTTCATTTAGCAGAGACTCGCTGTTAGGAAACTTCATTTCCTGTTCCTCTGTTGTGTCTTGAGTTCTTTGTACTCGCTGTTCATCACAGCCAAATAGACTCCAAATAACAACCGCCATCCAATTATGAGCTTCACATTGAGCGTGTGCGATATCTGAACGCTATTGTCTGCGATTCTCTGCATCTGCGATTGGACCTCAAAAAAGGCTAAAGAGATGCTTGTAATGAATCTTAGGTCATATATGCATACTCTATGCTGCCACTGAATACAGTAGAACATCTAATGTACAACCTGTTTCTGGATGTGTCATGTGACTTTTAATGATTGACAAGTGCAGTCTGTAGAAAATGTAATATGATTCAGAAAGTTGTACAGTATTTTACATGAATTATCATGCATTATCAGCATAACCTACGTGACATAAATTACTGCTACAAGAAAGTGAATGCACCAGAATTATCATACTGTAGCTTCATGTGACAATTGTTCAGGCCACATAATAACTCACAGTTACATTAGGCAATGTTAAAGTACGGTAAACACTTCTGCAGTATGCATATGTATGGCCTACTTAATTTGCCACAATGAGCAAACTGTATACTGTATCCCACAATGCAATGCGCCCAACTTGACCATCCATTTAGTGCAACAAATGAATCATAAGTAATACCTGCTGTGATGTTTCTGACTCATAGTGGACTATATTGGATTATGCAAAAATAGTAATATCCTGAATACAGCCAATGAGAGAGAATCTAGGCCACTGGTGCTCAACTAGTGGGTCACAACCCTAAAATGGGTCACACATGGGGAAAAAAGTGCAAACAACACAATGCAACTAACCAAATTAGACTAAGGGAAGGAGAAACACTTGCCATATCTTAAGTTGTTAATGTCAAAGGTCATGTCTCCAGTCAAACTTATAAAATAAAATAATCAAATACACCAAAATTTCATGGTTTTTTTTTGGTGAAATTCACTAGCAACTTCTGTGTGAAAATAATTTCTACACCAGTGCACAATACGTGCAGTTCGTTATGATATGAATGCATTTCACAGTGAGACCGAATTGTAAGTGACTCTGATGTCCAGTGTAAAACGAGTCCTGAAGCACAAGGCATGATGGGTAAGCGATCTCTCTCCCCCGCTGCCTCTGATTGGAGACATCTTGTTGGGAGTGATGGCTCACTCCACGCAGGTTCACAGTTGCTATTGTAAAATCACAGAGCGGTTAATTGAAACAAATGACTATAATAATAGAACATTATCCCGGCAGGCTCGCGGCCATGGCAGCTTTAATTAGCCGAGCGCCGGAGACTGATCTCTCGCGCTCGAGCCGTAAACACGGCAGCGCGGGCGGGGGGAATCTCATCGCGCTTTGCCCTCGCCACGACTCCTTGTTCGCCTCGAGGGCAGAACATGAAAACCAGGCTCCCTCTTGCTCGTTCGCTGCATCTCTCGCGCCGTGCCCGCGGGGGTCATTTATAACGCCGCTCCGGGTGCTAATAAGGCAGCCAATTTATAAATCAAGCGCTGGTTAAATCTGTAAGCAAACGCAACCTGTCCTCCCTGAAGACGTGTGAGATTCATCTCTGAGAGCCCCGAGAGCTCCTCGACGTGTAAACGAAAGACGGTTACAAAGCGCTGGTCTTTGAACTCCAAGCTGAACTAAACCTCAACGCACCACATCACAGAGCAACAGGCCGGCTGCTCCATTCACAACACGCTCAGCCACAGTCACAGATCAGCACGGGCTTTCTATGCCTCATTCATGAAGTGTAAGCACAATTATCACATTTACACAGATTTGCGGTCAGATCTCAATTATTTCTCATCAGACTCTCTCTGAGCTGCTTTCACAATTGATTTATAGCGCTGTACTCCTCAACAATTGACTCTACTTTTACTGGTTTTCCTAAGCTGAAACCTAAATGAAACATTTTATGATTTAAAAAAAAAAAAATAACAAAAGAGTTTTATTTCCTACATCAATGCACTGTTCAAAAGTTTGGAGATTTTTTAATTTTTTTTTTTTTTGTCTTCCACATGTCTTTTAAAAATACAGTAAAAATTGTGAAATATTGTTTTCTATGTGAATATATATTAAAATATAATTTATTCCTTTGATCAAAGATGAATTTTCAGCATCATTACTCCAGTCTTCAGTGTCACATGATCCTTCAGAAATCATTCAGTAAAAATTGTGAAATATTATTCAATTTAAAACAGCTGTTTTCTATGTGAATGTATTGTAAAATGCAATTTATTCCTGTGATCAAAGTTGAATTTTCAGCGTCTTCAGTCACATGATCCTTTAGAAATCATTCTAATATGCTACATTTATTTTATCAAAAATACAGTAAAAATTGTGAAATATTATTACAATTTAAAATAGCTGTTTTCTATATGTATATATTGTAAAGTGTAATTTATTCCTGTGATCAAAGCTGAATTTTCAGCATCATAACTCCAGTCTTCAGTGTCACATGATCCATCATTCTAATATAATTTCTGATTATTGTCAATGTTGAAAACAGTTGTGCTGATTCAGATTTTTGTGGAAACTGATACATTTTTTTCTCCAGGATTCTTAGGAAGTTCTAAAGAACAGAATTTAATTGAAATTGAATCTTTTGTAACATTCTAAATGCCTTTACTGTCACTTTTGACATTTTTGTTACTTTTTAGCTAATGCTGCATTGGAATATTAGAATTTCCAACTAAAACTAAAACTCAATTTTTGCAGTCAAGCTAATATGATTTTATGCAAACATTCTGGCAACCTCAGAGATTTACATACTTAATGATAAACACTTACTATTAAGCAAATAAAATGCATTAATTAGTCAACATTCCTACATTAAACAAAAATTAAACCTGTTTAGCAAGAAAACACAATAATTGATCCTATAGAGAATAAATGCAAATGATAAAAAAATGCTATTTTTCCTCTGTAATTTGGTAGTTTTGACTGTTTACAATCAATCAGATAAGCTGATAGCATTGCCATGTTGTTGTCTCATGATCTGAGTCAGAGATCTCATCTTTGAATGGACTAAAAACCACAAAAATCCAATTCAGTTTTCATGAGGACCTAATGTTATGGGAGGAGGAGACTAGAGGCAACAATTGAAATAATTTGATTGGACCTTTATTTCATGGCTGGGACAGTTTTATTGCATTATATTCCAATTCAATTAACTCGGATGTAAATCTGAGGGGAGCGGTGAGAGATCGAGCAAGAAGCATTTCGCCTCTAAAAGACTAGCAGGGTCTTTCCACGTGTTCATTACCATCACGACAGCGACGTGTGTGTGTGTGTTCATCTGAAACAGACGGGGCCAAAACAACAAATTCACTTTCATGCATTTAATAAGCTTCAGTGTTTCAAGCGGCAATACAGTTTCGCTCAAAAATGTCTTTAGAATGTCACTACGATGGGAGGAAAAACAAACAAGACAAACAAGCTAACAAACAAAGGCTTTAGCAGAGATGCTTAGTTGCATGTCATGTTATCTGTGTGTGTGTGTGTGTGTGTGTGTGTTTGTGTAATGAGGCTAACACTATAAACACTGTAAGATTACAGGACGGTCAGCGGTTTACTGTCTCAGCGGGACACAACACAGCCTCCGTCTCACTGCAATTACACTGCTGATATTGTGATATACCATTTCTGGCTTATTGTACAATGAAAATGAAGTCAGACTGTATTCATAGCAGCGTTCTCGACATGATGGCTGATCTAAAACAGCGCTGCTGTGAGCTTCTTCTGGACAAAATCTAAAGCAGCATCACATGCAACCCAATCCCAGAATGCACTGCAGAAAACACGAGAAGACTGTTGATCATAAACGTGTTTATATTTCATTCAGTATTGAACGAATCCATCAAAATAGTTCATTCAAATTAAATACTGACTACTTAACCCAATATTTATGCAGTGTTGTTAATGTTAACTAAAATTAAAATGATTAAATCATTTTTGGAATTTGAAATATAGCTGAAATAAACAAAATATTAGATGAAAAACAAACTTATTGCCTTGGCAACTGAAATAAGTTTAAGTACTAAAATTCCTAAAACTAAAAAAAAAAAAAACTAATAAAATAATTCTAAAGAAATATTAATATTAATAATAATAATAACAATGACAAGCACATAATAAAATTACTAAAACTTAAACTAAAATGAAAATTAAAAATATAAAAGCTAATGCAAAATATGAATAAATACTAAACTAGTATATAAATTATCTTAAAATAACACTGGTGTTTTAAATTAAAATTTTAATTAATTAATTTAATTAATTTTAATGCCAAAAGTATTTTTAGAAAAATATTTTAGTTAAAATGTAAAATTTGAATGTAATTAATTTGGAAAATTATTTATTTTCAATATTTTTTTTTTTAATTAAAATTAGTGTAAATTAAAAGTAGATTTAAATTTAAATTTAACTTTTAATGCCAAAAGAAATTTTTTTAATTATTAAAATGTAAAATTAATAGAAAATAATAATTTAATTTCAATAATTTTCAAATAAAATCATTTTAAATTTTTAAGTTGATAACCGGAGGTCACATGACAACTATGTATCATACTGTTTGAAATGTTCACCATGGAATAATGCCTACTGTTTTTAAAAATAGTATGCAGTATGCAGTGTATACTGTGTAGTATGCAGTAAGTTAGTATTCCATTCTGAGCATAACCAGCAAGACCTGATGCAAAAAACACTATGCGAACGGCCCCTTGGCAGGCAGCTGCCTATTTAGACAGCAGACAGCAAGTCAGCTCACTAGGTTTTGGAACAGAGTGTATATATATTCCCTTCCCTCCTTGTTTCGGCTGAAGTCGGCGAGCGGAGTTTGACATGACAGCTCTGAAATGGCTTTGGAAGAAGAGAGACGGCCGTATCAACACATGGAACAGGCAGAAAGACAGAACATTTCTACTACATCTAATGAGAAAAGAAGCCTGCAGTCAGAAGCCATGCACACACACACACACACACACACACACACACACCCAGCGGGGTGCCGCAGCAACAATTAGGTTCATTTAAGGATGATTAGTAAGTGCGTTAACTCTTCACACATGCTCGGCACGTGTTGGTGACAGCGGAGCGGCTTTCCAAACCCCCGCCAGCTCAAATCCGTCTGCACAGCGCTTTATGTTTTATATATCTGAGCTGGAGACACTGTTAACTTGTAAAAGAGACGAGAACAACTGACTCCAACTAAACGGGCCGATGCTAAACTAAAACATTACAGCTCTTTATTAATATCTCAAATGTTTCTGACACAGCAGTCAAATGAAACTGAGATGAGAAATGAAACTGAGTCTCAAACTGTGCTCAGATTTGCCTGGAATCAAAAGTCAGATTTTAAGTAGATCAAATGATTAGACCTTTAGTTATAGTTGTTATAGCTGTCAATTATAGTCATCAGAGTTTTTATTTTTTTGTTTTCCATTTTTATTGTAATTTTTTATTAAAGTATCAGTGATTTATTGTGTGTTTTTGTACTTTTTATTATTATATATTTATTTATTTATTATATATTTATTTATTTAGTATTATATATTATATATAGACATAAAACAGCATACTTTTGGAAAACTTTTTTGTTTAAAATATATCATACATTCATATATTATATATAATAAATGATGTGCAAGATGTGCAATTTACACAAGAAATACAACTTATATATATACAAAAGTCATAATATATAGATAGATAGATAGATAGATAGATAGATACATAGATAGATAGATAGATAGATAAAAAGCTGAACATTTACAAGTTTGCAAGAAAGTTTACATTTCTTAATATTTTACTTTATTTCATTAAACATTTATTTTATTTTAACAAAAATGTGTTTTTATGGTTTTAGATTTAGTTTACAAAACAATATGTAAAATGACTGACATAAAACGGCATACTTTTGGAAAAAAATATGTATAAAATATATCATACATGCATATATTATATAATAAACGTTCTGCAAAAGATGTGCAATTTACACAAGAAATACAACTTTTAATTAAGTTTTTATATATATATATATTTATGAATAAATATATATATTTATTCATATATTTTCAGTAACAAAAATGTGTTACTGTAGCTTTAGTTTTGTTCTCTAAACAACAACAAAACAATAAAAATGACTGACATAAAACAATATACTTTTGGAAAAAATTTGTATAAAATACATCATACATTCATATATTATATATAATATATAAGATGTGCAATTTACACAAGAAATACAACTTATAATTAAAAGAAGTTAAGTGACCAGTATGAGAGAGTGAGAGCGATAACACCAAATTTAGCACACCTGCTCCCCATTCACACCTGAGACCTTGTAACTCTAATGAGTCACATGACACCGGGGAGAGAAAATGGCTAATTGGGCCCAATTTGGACATTTTCACTTAGGGGTGTACTCACTTTTGTGGCCAGCGGTGTAGACGTTAATGGCTGTGTGTTGAGTTATTTTGAGGGGACAGCAAATTTACACTGTTATACAAGCTGTACACTCACTACTTTACATTGTAGCAAAGTGTCATTTCTTCAGTGTTGTCACATGAAAAGATATAATAAAATATTTACAAAAATGTGAGGGGTGTACTCACTTCTGTGAGATACTGTATATAGCTGAAATAAAATAAGTTTGTTTACTCATATTTTACTTTAATTACAGTTAACATTTATTTTATTTCCAGTAACTAAAATGTTTTTTATGGTTTTAGTTTTAGTTTAATAACCCTGCTCCATATCCACATTCAGATCTATACTTTCACTGTATGACACTTATTGACTCACTTGTGTCTCTTTTAGTATCCCCTTATTTCAGGAGAAACATTTGAGACGTGTTACACAAATAAAACATGACCAAGAGCAACATCTGAGCACGTCCTCCTCTGAGCCGCAGTCAGCTGATGCGCGTCCAGATACATGCGCAGGAATATGGACGTGATTTCATGCTTTGATAAGATATAGAAGCCAGTGACAAAATGAGATACATAAAACAGGCCTTTATCTGCCGTGGTTCCTGCTGTATCAGACAGACACCTCCGTGTTTCTCCTCTCCTGTGTCTCCTCCTGTTTCCCTCTCGCTCCGATAAGGACATTATGGATATACTATAGATATGCTGACTTCAAATCAAATCACTTAGTTTCCAAGCAACAACTAATGTCCTTCCCAATAATGCTGCTCTTTTTCCAGTAAACAATGAGACGACAATGACTAAACAAGAACAAAACAATCACAAGAACAATGACTGTGGCATAAAACTCTCAGAATTTCTCATATCTGACATTAAAAATAGCATCAGCATCACTAAAGTACATGGTGAAATTTTGTATATAATTTATCAGTAACACTTTAGTTTAGGGTCCAATTCTCACTATTAACTAGTTACTTATTAGCATGCATATTTACTAGGATATTGGCTGTTTATTAGTACTGATAAAGCACATATTAATGCCTTATTCTGCATGACCATATTCTAAATACCTTAATCCTAAACTTAACAACTACCTTAATAACTATTAATAAACAGTAATTAGGAGTTCATTGAGACAAAAGTTAATAGTGAGAATTGGACCCTAATCTAAAGTGTGACCAATATATCATACATATATCATATATAATAAATGCACTGCAAAAGATGTAATATATAGAATTAATTATATAACAGATATACTGTATATATGTGTAAATATATATATATATACACACACACATAGTATATATACACCTATATGTATATATATGTGTGTGTGCACATATATACCCACACATGTATATACTATATATACAACTGTAAAAAAAAAAAAAAAAAATATATATATATATATATAGCATACATATATAACATATATGTACATACATACTGTACACACACACACATATATATATGAATGTATATACAGTGCTCAGCATAAATGAGTACACCCCCTTTGAAAAGTAACATTTTAAACAATATCTCAATGAACACAAAAACTATTTCCAAAATGTTGACAAGACTAAGTTTAATATAACATCTGTTTAACTTATAACATGAAAGTAAGGTTAATAATATAACTTAGAGAACAAAATTTTCAGTTTTACTCAAATTAGGGTGATGCAAAAATGAGTACACTCCACTGAAAGTCTCTGGAGCAAAGCTAAATTTTAGACTACAAATGTCTAATTTAACAAGAATTCAACCACAGGTGAGTCTAATTCTTCATTACACAGGTGTCCAGCAGACACAATGTTGACTATAAAAGGGTGTTAAAACCCCTTCCCATTTCATGCTGTCAGCAATGGCACCACATGGAAGAGAAATGTCACAAGACCTGAGAAAGAAAATCATTTCTTTACACCAGAAAGGTGAAGGCTACAAGAAGATCAGCAAAGCTTTACTTATCAGTCAGAATACTGTAGCAAAAGTGGTACAAACATTTAAAAAAGATGGAACTGCAACCATCTCACAGAGACGTCCAGGTCGTCAACAGAAGTTAACACCTCGACAGGAGCGTCTTCTGATGAGAAGGGTTGAAGAAAATTGGCACGCAAGTTCACTGCAGTTATCTAAAGAAGTAGAAAGCCAAACTGGGGTGACTATTTCCCGTGACACAATACGGCGTACACTGCAGAGGAATGGCATGCATGGGTGCCGTCCACGAAAGAAGCCTCTCCTAAAGCCCAGGCACAAAAAAGCCCGCCTAGAGTTTGCCAGGGCCCATGCTGACAAAGATGAAGACTACTGGGACTCTATACTCTGGAGTGATGAGACCGAGATAAATGTTTTTGGAACTGATGGCTTCAAAACTGTATGGCGTCGCAAAGGTGAGGAATACAAAGAAAAACGCATGGTGCCTACAGTGAAACATGGTGGTGGCAGTGTCCTTATGTGGGGCTGCATGAGTGCTGCTGGTGTCGGGGAGCTGCAGTTCATTGATGGCATCATGAATTCACAGATGTACTGCTCTATACTGAAAGAGAAGATGCTACCATCACTCCGTGCCCTTGGTCGTCGTGCACTTTTCCAACATGACAATGATCCTAAACACACATCTAAGGCCACGGTTGGATTTCTGAAGAAGAACAGGGTGAAAGTGATTCAGTGGCTCCTGATCTGAACCCAATGGGGAATTCTGAAGAGACAAGTTGAGCGTCACTCTCCATCCAGCATCCAGTCTCTAAAAGAGCTCATTCTTGAAGAATGGAAAAAGATAGATGTTGCAAAATGTCACCAACTTGTTCAGTCCATGCCTAGAAGACTTGTCTGTCATTAAAAATCATGGAGGCCATACAAAGTACTAGATGTAGTAGTTTTTGTTGTGGGGTGTACTCATTTTTGCATCACCCTAATTTGAGTAAAACTGAAAAATGTGTAATCTAAGTTATATTATTAACCTTACTTTCATGTTATAAGTTAAACAGATGTTATATAAAACTTAGTCTTGTCAACATTTTGGAAATTGTCTTTGTGTTCATTGAGATATTGTTTAAAATGTTACTTTTCATTTACGCTGAGCACTGTATATACTATATGAACGTGTGACACAACATAAAGTCTCATATTTCCAGGGGAACGTGATTGACAATTCAAAAGAATCAAATTAAATCTGTAAATGACGCCTTGATTAGCACAATCCAAAGCCTAATGGACTTTATTAGAGAGAAGAAGACAAAAAAGAAGCAGATCTTCTCCTTTTTTTCTGCCTTTTCTTCTTCCATTTTTCTGATATAATGAAATTGGAAAATAACTTCTATTTCTTTAAAACATTTCTTAATATACAAGCCTGCTCTCATATCATATTGCGCAGAAGGAAATAAGGCACCTTCTCCCTAGAGATAATAAAAGAATTGAATTTTTCCTTATCGGCCCGGTCATCTATTTTTCCACGGAATGCTATTACTTGCTGCCTGCGGTTGCTAGGCAACAGGAAATATTAATAGGGGCTTTTATTAGGCAGGCTTTCACAGTGCAGCACTAAAAAGAAGAAGTGGAAAACATGAATGTGTTACATAAATCTTTAGCGCTCTCGCAGCTTTTGCGCAAGTCTATGTTTCCCTCTTGATTTATCGCGCCTTCCCCTCATTTATGGGAAATAGCGGTGTGAAATAAGAAAATGGTACATTACCCTGAAGGACTATTTGAAAATAAATAATCGCAAAGGTGAAAAGAAAGCTGTTTAAAAACCAGGGGGGTTCTCTCGTTCCCTCTCTCTCTCTCTCTCTCTCTCTCTCTCTCTCTCTTGCTCATGTTTTGTGCGAGGCCAGATTTCGCAGGGCCTATTGAACAGCCCAATGTTTTCCCCGTTTTCTCCAGATCCATCAATCATCGGTGTAATATTCCTTGCAGGAAATGCATTCTATTACGCTCTTTGAACTGCGATGGAGGGAAAGAAAATAAAAGATATTAATAGTTCCATAAAGCATTTCCGCTACAAATGTAATCCCTGAGTTGATGCAAATATCTTTTGCTTTATATTGATTAATCGCACATCCTTCCATCCATCGTTTTGGGGGAAAAAGCTGCCGTTTCCCATTCTTCTGACACGCTCTGGAAACGCAAACATGACAAATGTCATAAACCCTTTCGGTGGGCGTTTTATTTTCAAATCTTGGGTGGAATTCAACAAAAATACATTTGATTAAAGCTGGTCGAAGGCCGAACGGCCACAAATAGCCTGAGAGTTTGGGCAGGCCATCATCTTCAGGCTATTTCTGGTTCAGTAGCGACCGCAGTCCGGTTCATTCAGCCGGTGATGAATCTACCAGTCTAAGTACAGGGCTGTAAAACCATTACTACATTCACTGGCCCGGCCGCCCATTATACGCTCTACACTGCACTGCACTGAAAATACACAGGGAGACGGAGAGAAATACTGCTGTTTTGCATTTATTTACATTTATGCATTTGGCAGATGCTTTTATCCAAAGTGACATTGAAAGTATGCATGTGTTTTTATGAATTCATGCATTCCCTGCAAATCGAACCCATGACTTTGACGTTACTAGTAGGAGCTATTTTTTAATTTAGTCATGTGTCAAATATACTTTTTAGTTTTTATCATGTTTAGTCAACCTTGTCCTGTTTTTGTTTGGTCAAGTTTTTGTTGACAAGCATTTTAGTCTAGTTTTAGTCAATGTCACATTTTTTATGGAAGCGTGTTTCTGCCATGAAATAAAAAATAAATAAGGTAATTGCGACTTTTTATCTCACAATTCTCAGAATTGCGAGTTATAAAGTCAGAATTGCGAGATATAAATTCAGAATTGCATGTTATAATGTGCAAATGCGATGGAAAAAAGACTTTTTGCAAGTTTATATCTCACAATTTTGCAATTTGCTAGTTATAAAGTCAGAATTTCGAGATATAAACAATTGCAAGAAAAAAAGTCAGAATTGCAACTTCTCGCAATTCTGAGTATATCACGCAATTCTGACTTCATAACTCGCAATTGTGAGTTTAAATCTAGCAATTCTGAGAAATAAAGTCATATTTGTGAGATAAAAAGTCGCAATTAATTTTTTAAAATTTTTTATTTAGTGGCGGAAACAAGCTTCCATACATTTTTGTCATGCTGCATAATGGTTAAATTGATAATCTGATCATTTTGCTCAAAATTGTTGTCATTCGAGAAATTTATTTTTACATTTCATCAGAATTATTGCACTTTCACCTATAAGCACAAATCAAGAGAATGTTGATTCATATGCATGATTTATTTGACCTCATATAGTTTCCTGATAAATTTTTAGGCTATTTATCATATACTGGTAAAACAAGAAACTTCTTTCAAAAATTAAAACAGTGATATTCCTAGTAATCCAACAATTCCAATAATGTTTTTCTATTAAAACAACAGCAAAAAAGCTTTGTATTGTCACACAGAGGTTGCGTAAGTGCAGTTATTCCGCAAACACAATTGCAAATATAGTTGAAATTCATGTTTGGATTTATTACAGCTCATCACTGAAGGTTTGATCGCAGATTTAGTCGCAGCAAACACCGCAAGCGGCTCGTGAAGGAACACAGACCGACTGAATGACACTTTAATTTAAGCAGAATATCTCAAATGGAGATCGCTAACCTCCAGCTTACTTGTTTGTTGGTGTTTTCAGATCAGCATGGTTGCCAGATTGCAAAGATTAAGTAAAACACTGGGTAGAAAACATGTTCTTTTAACAGAAAAGCTCTGATTGGGGCATTTAAATTCTTGAAATCTGGCAACCGCAAGCATGAAAGCTCATAGCGGCTTGTTTAAAACAAAGACAAAAACAAACAGTGATTTTGGTCAAGTTTTCATTTTTTAACTACATTTTAGTCTCGTCTAAGTGTACCAGTAAGTTTTGTGTTTTGTCAAAACAATCCACATGGATCTGCGAAAACAACTAAAAATGCTGCATTCTGCTGCCAGGCCAGTAGATGGCGATGTCACTTAGTAAAGAAACATGAAACGCCTATAGACTGAACATGTAATATGCATGCGCATTACATGGAGACAATTTACATGGTATCGTTTTCAAAAACTTGCACTTTGAAGCCTGTTTTCAAAAGCTTGTGTTTTCAGGCCCCCAAAACGCCGTTAAACACATAAAAAAAAGTTTTCTGTTTTTATTTGAAAACGGTGTCGTGTAAACTGAAAGTGGCTATATAACTAACGCCGATTAATGCTTTTGTTTTCTCCGATGTATACTGTATTGACTTCACAGCACTCATTAACAAATTAACATCATTCCAGTTTGCATTCGTGGAGGAAACAAAAAAACACTAAAACATCAAATGTAGACTATATTATTCTGTATTATACAACATACATAAAACGCCCAACAAAACACTTGTACTGAAGGACACATGCTTCAAACTGATGTGGTAAATGTATGCTACTGCAAATGATCCTCTCGCTAATGACATTTTCTTTACTCACTTGATTGCCCTTGAAATTTCATTGAAATGTGACATTTCATTAATGAAGCATGTTGCATACAAAATCCACATCTGCTCAGCAGCTCAAATCATTAGGATAACATACATTTTTAACCTTGATATCTATGTTAGTCTTGTTTGAAGACATGATATTTGTAAAGTACAGTAAAGTGGTCCGGTTAGATTAACAACATCAATTCTACCACATCACAGATTTTAAATTACTGGAGTAAATACTACTTTTTTAATTCAGTGTGTTACTTGCCGTTTCTTTGTAATGAGTTGTGAAATTTACAAGCAATTTCGGAGTGAAAATTGTTTCTACACCCATTTTTTTCCATTGTACCTCTCTGGTTAGTTTGTTTATGGAGTTAAGACGCCCTGAATTATCATGCATTAACTGTAAAGAGTACTGGTCCAGATATTTATTCTTCATCTGCAGTTATGAAGATGGAAGTTGTGTCCACGCAGCAGCGCTCCATCTAAATTGTTTGATATACTTTAAAAAGCTCTTAGTACTGATGACATTCCATTCAAAGCAGTTTTCCTTTTATCCCGGTGCCGTGTTCAGTCACTCAACCTCTTTTTACTCCTCCCGTCTTCCTCGTCGTTCCTCTATCACTCTTTCTGCCCCTCCAGCCCATCTCTCTCCATCTCTTTTCTCTGACAGTCTCTCTCTCGCCGCACCGCTCTAATGAAAAAAGATCTCTCCAGCTCGCTCTACTCAAGACGGAAGATGAAACCTAATGGCTTCTCTTCTCTTCTGGAGACGGAATATATGCACTGACCCCCTGATGGCAGAGATTCATTTCATCAGCAAAGGCTTCTGTTTGCGATAAAGCCCGAACAAAACCACAGCTACATGTCCCATAAACAACACCGCAACAAGACCAGCCAAAATGGACTAGTCTTGTTTGCATTGAATTTTGCAGATGTAAACACTCAACAGCACACTTCATTGTTGGGTTCTTGGCTGTTCGATTTAATCGTACACTATGGGAGGAAAGAAACACATTTTAAGTATGCAAACATAAGCGCTTTCAAATGTGCATTAAGGTTATTTCCATCGAACAGGGAACGTTCTCAGAAATGTATCTAACGTTCTAGAAAGTAACAAACAAAGTTCTTCCAGTAACGTTAATAGAATGTTTGCTCAAAGTTATCGGGTCTTTTTTTCCTGATACATTTTAGTTTAAATGTTACTAATTCTTTGAGAATGTTTGTTTTAGAATGTTCATGTTCAAAAGTAACATTTCCATAATGTGTGCAAAATGATAAAATGGAATGTTCCCTTAACGTTCGCATAACCAACGTTTTTAAAACATCTAAAAAACTGGATGTTTTGAACATTTAGAGAACATTCGGAAATAACGATTTATGGGAACGTTAGAAAAACATTCTTAGAACATATTTTTGTTTGCTGGTTTTCTAAAGTCACCAACAGAATTGTAAAAAACATTGACTGTATTCCAAATGGTTGGAGAAACAAATAGTCTCGCCCAAACTTACACTCGAAACACTGCTTTGTGAAGCTTTGAAACCTTTGCGAATCAATTTACTCGAACCAGTGATTCAAAGCGCGTATAAAACTGCCAAAATCACAAGATTTCAGTAAATGAGGCTTCGTTATTTCATAACTAATCTGTGTGAACCCATGAACCTGTGTCTATCGGATCTGTTTTATACATTTGTAAACAACTTTAATGACACATTTGTATATGTAAAAACATAATAGTCTCTTATTGGCCATAAAACAAACAAGCCCCAAATAACACATATTATATGGATACTTCATATTTAATGGTATTAGATTTGCTAATTGCATTTAATAGATCACACTTTCAATAAAACATTTGAAAATGGTTTGTAAAAGGTGTTTTAATGCATGTTTTGGCCAGAGTGTGCATTTTGATTCGCTTTGAGTCATTTATAACAGTTGAATCATTTTGAAATTTTTAAATGTTTTGAAGCGATTATGACGCAAACAAAGCCTCGTTTACTGAAATCATGTGACTTTGGCAGTTTGATACACACTCCGAATCACTGGTTCGAAACAATTAATTCGCATAGGCTTCAAAGCTTCATGAAGCAATTGGTTCAATTGATTCAAAGCTTCGAAAAGCATTGTTTTACGCAAAATTCTGCTATAGCGCCTCTTGTGGCAAGACTGAGAACGCAACCAGTTGAGTGTTTCAATGCCATCGATCTACCAAATGAGGCAAAATCAGAGAACATTCAGAAATAACTATTTTATAACTTAATGGGAACGTTAGAAAAACATTCTTCGAACATATTTTCGTTTGCTGGTTTTCTAAAGTCACCAACAGAACTGTAAAAAACGAGAAACAAATAGTCTCGCCCAAACTTACACTCGAAACACTGCTTTGTGAAGCTTTGAAACCTTTGCGAATCATTTGATTTGAACCAGTGATTTGGAGCACGTATTAAACTGCCAAAACCACGAGATTTCAGTAAATGAAGCTTCGTTATTTCATAACTGATCTGTGTGAACCCATGAACCAGTGTCTATTGGATCTGTTTTATACATTTGTAAACAACTTTAATGACACATTTGTATATGTAAAAACATAATAATCTCTTAGTGGCCATAAAACAAACAACACAAGCCCCAAATAACACATATTATATGGACACTTCATATCATTTAATAGATCACACTTTCAATAAAACATTTGAAATTGGTTTGTAAAAGGTGTTTTTATGCATGTTTTGAGAGTGTGGCATTTTGATTCGTTTTGAATCATTTATAACAGTTGAATCATTTTGAAATTTCTAAATGTTTTGAAGCGGTTATGACACAAACAAAGCCTTCTTTACTGAAATCATGTGACTTTGGCAGTTTGATACGCACCCCAAATCACTGGCTCGAAACAACTGATTCGCAAAGGCTTCAAAGCTTCATGAAGCAATTGATTCAAAGCTTCGAAAGGCTTTGTTTTACGTGAAATTCTGCTATAGCGCCTCTTGTGGCAAGACTGAGAACGCAACCAGTTGAGTGTTTCAATGCCATCGAGGCAAAAATGAGGCAAAATCAGCGATCTAAAATTTCATTTCACCAAACTCAGATGGAGGCAAAGGTCATAAAAGGTCAATGTAAAGCATGAAATGTTATCAGCATCACAATGAATAGGGCACAAAACATATCTCCCGTTTATACCACTCATAGAGCAAAGCTTTTCAAAAAATGATTGGTTTTACCATCGCAAAATATGATGAACACCTCAACCAGAAACAGCCTGAAATTTAGTGCACAAATAGTACTGAACATAATCGCTACATGGGTAAAGAAGTTTGCTTGAGGAAGAAATGGGAATAAAATGGCAGTCCATCATGCTGGTGTCATTTAGTGGAGATTTATTGACTAGCACACTCTATTTTCACCCGCTCGATGGGTGTCAATAAAGAAATGGGATCTCGAAATGAAAGAATGGTTGATTTAATGCATTGTGGTAGCTAAAGAAATTGCATGCATAGATTCATACAGCTGCAGAATGTCTGTCATCCATTTTGTGCTGGTGCCTGATGTCCATTTTAAGTGGCTTCTTTTGTAGAGAGCCATTAGAAGAATGACCAGGAACCGTGATGGAGTTGAGTTGAGTTTAAACTCTGCCCTGTTACTGCAGTCCAGTTTCAAACTGAGTTTTAAAATCAAAAGGCAGAAATGTTATTTAAAGCCCTGTTATATAAAAGAACATACTGTGTTTTGTTTATTCTCTCAAAAATATATTTTAGTATTATTTATATACTCTTATAATATTTATTCATAGTTTGAAATAGCTTTCATTTTTTATATTTTCAGTTTTCATTTTAATTTTAAAGCTTTAGTAATTTTGTTAAATGTTTTTTTAATTTTCTTATATAGCTTTAATTTATTTTATTTCAGTTTTAGTTTTATTGATTTTAGCAAGACATCAACTTAAACTTACTTCATTTAATCTCTTTTTTTTTATTTAACTTACTTCATTTAATCTCTCTTTATTATAATATTCTTTTATCTAGTTTTAAGTTTTTTATGTTTATGTTTTCACCTAATAAAATAAATAATATATATATATATATATATATATATATATATATAATAAAATATAATATAATGTTTATGTTTTCACCTAATAAATAAATAAATGAAAATTATACACATATAATATAATATAATATAATATAATATAATATTGTAGTGCACACACAAATGTCAGAGTTCAATTAAATGGACCTATTTTTATTGATATTAAGTTATTATATTATATTATATTATATTATATTATATTATATTATATTATACTGTAGTGTGCACACAAATGTCAGAGTTCAATTAAATGGACCTATTTTTATTGATATTATATTATATTATATTTCCATTTTATTTAAATTAATGTAAACAATTTTTAATAGTTTTAGTTCCAAAACCACTAGTAAGAAATATGCTTATAGTGAACTATACTTCTATTTTGCACTCTTAAAGAATGAGATTCACCCTTAAAGAAGAATTCCAGTGTTGTTTCCCAGCGTTTCTGAGCTGTTCTGTAGATTTCATGACTTTATTAGGGAGTTTCCACAGATGGCAGATTTGACGACACTCCTGATATTTCTTTATAGCCCTCAGAGTCTGTGTTAAGCAACAAAACACCAAGTAATGAGCTCTGGATATGAGCAGGAGGAGGAGCAGAGAGTAATGGACGAACAAAGAAGCCACTGACAGAGAGAAACGCCACTGATGAATTTACCCACAAACCCTCTGTGGCACTGCTGACTGACAGCGACTGATGCGTCTACATCATCTCTCGGTCTTACAATGCAATTAGGGAATGGTTAGTAGAGACAAAGGCCTGATGTGGTCAGTTAGTTGTGAGGGGAAACAGAGTGTCTGATGATCAGTTTGTCTGTGGGTCAAAAAGCAGCGATCGCTTAATTCATCTATTCATTCTGTGACACTCGAGCAAAGACCGTATGAGGACGAGGAGACCTGACGAGTCACAACACTCCTGCCACTCAACTAAAACAGCCAATCACATTACTGGTAAAGACATCAGCTGAAACTATGCATACACATAAACGTTCAGTGATTTAAAACCGTACAGATTCATAAATCACAGCAAACTGCAGACACACAAGCTTAACTCTTCACCCAATTTTCTCCAGGAAATACCAAATATGGAGCTTACATGCCTTTTTAATCATGCAAAACCTCATCTGCATATTATTTACATATGCATATTGCCATCCGATGATTCTACTGTTTTTATTGGTACAAGAAACTAGGACAAGAAACAGACTAACTATATTCTTTATATATATATATATATATATATAATTATTAAAAATAATAATTTATAAATAATGAATATAATTGTTAATATTTATGTAAATATTTTTCATTTACTTTTATTATTTATTAAATATTATATATATATATATATATAATATTTAATAAATAATACATTAAAAATATTTACATAAATATTAACAATTATATTCATTATTTAATTATTAATATATATATATAAAATATTTAATAAATAATACATTAAAATATTTACATAAATATTAACAATTATATTCATTATTTAATTATATATATATATATATATATATATATATAAATATTTAAATATATAAATATTTAAATATATAAATATTTATATAAATAGTAATAATTATGTATAAGAACTGAGCTAAAATTTTATAATTTAATTTAATTTAATTTTAATTTAAAGTAAAATTTATGATACATGATAAATTTGAGCTTGACAAACAGTTTTGGACATTTTGCTGGCCAGTTAGTTAACAGAGTACTTGACTAGAAAATAGACACACTAATACCAAACAATGCTATTGTTATGCTAATAAACAAAAATGCATAGTGCACACACAAAAGTTCAGTTAAACAGACCTATTTTTATTGATAATTTTCAGTACTGAATAAGAAAAAATATTTATAAATAGACACTTCATTTGACTTCATATGCCATCTTAGACCTAGATCTCATTGCAGTGCATTATGGGATTGCCTGATCCACAAAGGATAAATGTAAAGTCGCTATTTTATAAAGCCATGTATTCCGTTTGGAACAGCCTGTGCATCAGGAGCGCACCTATGACGCCTAACAATGCCGTCTATGTAGGCAGCGCACTAGGGACTCACCGAGGGCATTTGGCTGGACAGCAGGTGTCCGTCCTGGGCGAGCATGTTGGACATCATGAGGGCGGGCAGCTCGGAGTAGGAGTACGGGTTGATCAGGCCATTGTGAGGGATGGAGTGACACAGGTAGCTGGACTCGGGGTCCATCAGGTGCAGCAGGGGCGGCTCGGGGTGATTCGGGGGGGTTATAGGGGGGATCTCGTAGTCCTCGTCTCCCCCCCCTCCGCCGTTCCCGCTGCCCCCTCCCTGTCCTGAGTAATTCTGCTGTGGGAAAACAGAGAGAATCATTCAATCTTCATTTGAAGATAAATGTGAGTGGCATTTGGTTGCCAGATATAAAATAAAATAAAAAAAAATAAATAATAAAAAACATTTAAATAAATAAAATAAAAATATAACTTTTTATTTTACTGTTCAAATAAAATAAAATAATAAAATAAATTACAACTTATGTTCAAATACGATAAAAAAACAACATAAAATAAAAATACAACTGATGTTCAAATAAAATAAAATAAAATAATAAAATATATAAAAAATAAAATAAAAATGTATGTTCAAATACAATTCATTAAATAAAATAAAACCCATTTAAAAAAGTCAAACCCTTCTGTAAGTATGAGCAACAGTAGACATAAAGCTTGTCTAATTACTTTGTGAAGAGAGGCATAAACACAATTATATAAATATTATGCAGTTAAACAAGTAAGAATCACTTTTTTGGACGCGTATAAGTTGGCAGCTTCCGATCTGGCTTTGGAATCACGGAAAGTTGCTGGAAATACGGCATTATCACAATCAGCATTTGGAAGCACAGACCATGTTTTCATAGCGCTAAAGTTTGCGATTGGCTCTAGTGTTTTTTCTCGTTGCCACAGCATCCGTATCGATGCTCGTGCCTCTCATCAGCCGCGTCAATCTAACTTTGGACCTGACAGAGGAAGTATGCAATGTTAAATTCAGGAAAAAGGAAAAGGAGGGAGAGAGAGAGAGAGAGCTTGCCGGGGTATTCAAGAGGGAATGAAAAGCAATTTTGTAGGAGGCGATCTGACTGGAGCCCTGTCCATAATGACTGAGTCAAATTAATCATCAGAAATAATATTCCGCTGTCAACCATTCAAGAGCTTTTTTAATAGAATTTTTATGATTCATGTCTGCCCGTATACATCAAACAGTCAGTTCTGCAACATTTCAGAAATCAATTCAATATCATCTTTGTGTTGCCTGTCATCTTCGCCTGGAGAACGGCCATTTATCTTGCAAACAAATACTTTTAGCAAATACGCGGCCATGGAAGAGGAGAGAGACAAGGATTGTGGGACCTCAGAGTTCACCTTGCCGCGGTGCATTACTCAAATCACAAAGTTCTCCTAAATATATCATCCGCCCGAGCGTCTCCACAAGCATAAAACGCTAAACGATATTTTAAGAAAGAGACTAACTCACTCAGAAGAACATATTCATTCCTTACAGACTTAACCCTATAAAGCTACTGGATCTTATTTGATTCATGAATTTCTAAGGCCTCTAAATGATCAACATGATCAAAACTTTGCTGAAGAACCTGTCGCACACAATCTACTACAGTCCTTCTGTTGTCTGACTGATAGATTAGACTTTTTTATCCAGTAAAAGTCTTTTAGTATAATTGTACAAACGTCCTCCTTCAGCTCGTTCTTCATGTGTCTTTCTGCTGTGAAATCTGCAGATTTTTAACTAGTAAACGCAAGAATAACTTTTTTTTTTCTCAGAATTGTGAGATATAAACGCACAATTGCGACTTATAAAGTCAGAATTGTGAGTTATAAAGTCGGAATTTTGTGATATAAAGTCGGAATTGAGTTATAAAGTCGGAATTTTGTGACATAAAGTCAGAATTGTGAGTTATAAAGTCGGAATTTTGTGATATAAAGTCGGAATTGAGTTATAAAGTCGGAATTTTGTGATATAAAGTCAGAATTGTGAGTTATAGTCGGAATTTTGTGATATAAAGTCGGAATTGTGAGTTATAGTCAGAATTGCGTGATATAAAGTCGGAATTGTGAGTTATAAAGTCGGAATTTCGTGATATAAAGTCGGAATTGCGTGATATAAAGTCGGAATTGTGAGTTATAAAGTCGGAATTGCGAGTTATAAAGTCGGAATTGCGTGATATAAAGTCGGAATTGTGAGTTATAAAGTCGGAATTTCATGATATAAAGTCGGAATTGCGTGATATAAAGTCGGAATTGTGAGTTATAAAGTCGGAATTGTGTGATATAAAGTCGGAATTGTGAGTTATAAAGTCGGAATTGTGTGATATAAAGTCGGAATTGTGAGTTATAAAGTCAGAATTGCGTGATATAAAGTCAGAATTGCGTGATATAAAGCCGGAATTGTGAGTTATAAATTTGGAATTTCGTGATATAAAGTCGGAATTGTGAGTTATAAAGTCAGAATTGCATGATATAAAGTCGGAATTGCGTGATATAAAGTCGGAATTGCGAGATATAAAGTCAGAATTGAGTGTTATAAAGTCGGAATTGTGTGATATAAACTCACAGTGAGTTTATATCTTGAAATTCTGACTTTATAAGACACAATTGCGAATTTAAATCTCGCAACTCTGAAAAAAGTCAGAATTGTGAGTTAAAAAATCTCAATTACCTTTTTTATGTTTTTATTTAGTGGCGGAAACAAGCTTCCATAATTATCCATACATCATTATTAGGAAAAATCCTGAGTATCAAATATGATCATCAGGCTTTTGAGGAAGGTTTATTTGTTCATCTCTCAATCATCATTGTATTGCATTGCATTATATTTTTTAAAACTACAGAGATTTGATCATAAAACTAAGCATTTTAATATCATCTTACTAAGACATATTATTGGCAGATATGGATATTTATATTCATTTTATGTCAGTATCTGCTATATTGTTATAAAGATCTCATTGATTTACATTACAAGCATCAGAATTTCATCTTTTTGAAATACTGCACCAAACCATACATATCAGCATCTGCACCAAATTGCATATTTTTGCTCAGTTTGGGCCTCTGAATAAAACTGCTGTTTTTTCCTTCTCGAGTTTGAGTTTCATATATATCGTACTATATGAGCCATAAAAGCCTGATGTATCAAAAATGACAGTCGGGCTTTACAGGGTTAATGGAGTTCTCATTTCTGTTTCATGCAAGAATCAGATGTTTCTCCATAAAATCCTGAGGAAAAGTACCTCACATTACAGTCTTATTCTGAGGAGAACAATCTGACTGATTATTTGTTCTCATTTTTTGGTTGAAGATACAACCTGGATAAGAAAGAGATCTCATATTGGCTCAAAGATGAGCAGATATTCAGCGTAACTCATCCGAGGTCGCACTATTTCTACAGTAAACGGGCTGCGATGTGATTTGCTCTGGCTGGATATTAATCTTCCATATAGTTCTGCAACCCTTTGAAGACAGATGTCTTTGTAGGCTTCAGGGCCTCCCCTGTTATTGTCCGCTCTAATGGATGTGAAAATGAACATTTCCTGAGATTCAATTTCCCTCATAATTGTTGGAAGGAAACTAAATTGTGTGTTGTAAACAGTGGGGAGAGCGGCTATTGTGTGAAGAGAGACTGTCGTCAGGTCCTCAGGAGAATTCTCCGACAGTACGATTACACATTCACCTCTTTAAACATGAGATGAGATGAACCTCCGTCAGTGTCAGCAGATACAAACACTGCAGTACCATAGTAACAACTGGAAACATAAATAATACCTCATAACAAAACTACTCTGATTGTGCCGGATGGTAATATTGTGGTACCTTGATATATACTGTGGCCGTACCATGGTACAGCAATTGGTACTTTAAAATATACTGCAGTACTGATAGTCAAGTACCATGGTATTTACATGATACTTCAACATCTATGTGCAAAAATACCAAAATACAATGTTACACAAAATACCACTGTGGCACCATATATATGTCCAAAATACTACATTAATAGCATGGTCCACATCTAAAATACTATGGTAAAACCATGGTACACATCTAAAATGCCACAGTAATACTATGGTCCAAAATATCATGGTAATTTCATGGTATATATTCAAAATAATATGGTAGTAAAATGACCAAATTACCAAAATACCACAGTACTACCACAGTTCACATCAAATATACCACAGTAATATCATGGTACATGTTCAAAGCCGTGTGGTCCATGTTTAAAATACTATGGTAGTACAATGGTAAATGTCAAAATACCACAGTAATACCATTGTAAAATCAAAAATACTATGGTAATACCATTGTACAGGATAATACTGTGGTGCATGACTGAAATACTATGGCAGTATAATGGTAAGTGTTTAAAATACCATGGTAATACCATTGTATATGTCCAAAATACCAATGTAATACTATGATACACCACAATAATATTATGATGCACATCCAAAATACCATGGTAAATGGCAGAAACACCACATTAATAACCAACACCACATTAGTAAATGTACATGTCCAAAATACCAAACTTATACCATGGTACACATCTAAAATGCCATGGTAAAAAGTACCATGGTCAAAAATACTTGGGTATTTTCATGGTATACGTCCAAAATAATATGGTAGTACCATGGTAAATTACCATAATACCACAGTACTACACAGTTCACATCAAACACACCACAGTAATATCATGGTACATGTTCAAAGCCTACATGTGGTGCATGTCTAAAATACTATGGTAGTACAGTGGTAAATGTCAAAATAGCATGGTAATACCATTATAAACATCAAAAATACCATGGTAATACCATTGTACATGTCCAAAATACCAATGTAATACTATGGTACACATTCAAAATGCCACAATATTATGGTGCAGGTCCAAAATATCATGGTATTACCATGGTAAATTGCAGAAATCCCACAGTAATAACACAGTAAACAAACATGTCCAAAATACCATGATAGTGCCATTGTGCATTCTAAAATACTATGGTAATACCATTGTACATGTCCAAAATACCACAATAACACCATGGTATACATCCAAAAGACTATGGTAATACCATTGTACATGTCCAAAGGATAATACTGTGGCACGTTTAAAATACCATGGTAATACGGTTGTACATGTCCAAAATACCAGTGTAATACTATGGTACAAATCCAAAAATATACCATGGTGCACATGTAAAATACCACGATAGTGCCATTGTGCACTCTAAAATACTATGGTAATACCATTGTACATGTCCAAAATACCACAATAACACCATGGTATACATCCAAAGTACTATGGTAATACCATTGTACATGTCTAAAGGATAATACTGTGGTGCATGTTTAAAATACTATGGTAGTTCAATGGTAAATGATTAAAATACCATGGTAGTACTATGGTACACATCTAGAATACCACAGTAATATCGTGGTGCACGTCCAAAACACCATGGAAGCACCATGGTAAATGCCCAAATTACCACGTTAATACCACAGCGCACGTCCAAAACACCACAGCAGTACCATGGAACTTTTTTTGTAAGTCTACCATATTCATACACTTAAAAAAAAGCATCGTATGGTACTTTGGACATGGTACCATGGTACATTATTGTAAGGAAATCGCCGTGAACAGATGTCAGATGATGTTTTAGCAGACGCACTATTTTAAATGCGGAATTTGCTGAAATGTGGCGAGATCTGCAGATGAAACTCCATTACCTGAAGCTCCATTCAGAGCGGCTGACTCATCACACTTCTCCTGCGCATGAAAGGCAGCGCTCATCAAATCCGTCCACGTCATGCTGATTTTAAGGATAAATGCTAACAATGGACTCAGTGGATGTTTTGTGGTGAAACCAGGAAAGGACGGGACGTTTGTCAAAAGTAGCAGAACGTCCTTGACGATAAAATGTAAATCCCAAGGTTGTGCCATGTCGAATGATTCGGAAAAATACATAATTCATCCGCCTCACTTCAGGATGTGATTATATGTATTACACATTTAATGCATGTAGAAGCTGCTCTTCAAAGGTTTGTCGCAACAGTTTGGTAATAAGACAAATGTTTTTTTCCCCTCTTTGTTTGCCACTTTTTCCATTTTCTGCTCCTCCTCAATCTCTCCATCCAATTTTCAAGGATATTAGAACTCAATTTGGATGCAAGATGGCGTTTGCATTGAGTTTGAGGGTTTCAATTTGTAGCTTTCATTAACTGAAGAGGGGACGCCACTTTGAAAGCAACGCTATCAAATTCTTGGGAATATTTACGACGCTCAAAACATTTGGTCGAGGAGGCCGCTGGAAAGTCGACTCAAAAGCACACATTTGCACATGTGATCGTATGCAAACGCACACAAACCGAACGCCTTCTGTTTTCATAAACAGATGAACGGATAGTTGGTGTAAATGATGGAATAATGAAAAAAAGAGTTTTTTCTCAGGTTGGGAAGGCGTCCAACTATCTCTGGCATCGATTTAAAGCCATTGTACGCTGTTGGGCTGATTAGAAATCCAACCATATGAGCGTGCGAGCTTCAGTCTTAACACAACAGATGCCATTCAGACATAAATCTATTTCGATCTGGCTTATTAAGACCATTATATTTCCACTTTTACATGAAAATCTGAGTGTTTGCATGTGCAAAACCCAATCGCACGACTCTGAAGTGCGTCTAGATATGGCTCATGTTCCTCCTTCAAAGTGGCATTTTTTCATGTTTTATTGAAATTCATGCATCTGATCACTAAAATCAGCAAGACGAACTCTACGTTTGAGCATTTCAGGTATCTTAAACCAGAGCATACAGCAGTTAAAGCAGGCAAACTTTCTGCAGAGAAATGATGGAGTGCTTTGAATGTTATATTAATATTCACATTTATTAAAACTCAAATAAGCTGCACAGCTTAACCTGCTGTTACGTAAAATAATATTTCTGAATTAGTAAAATGTCTCGGAGGAACACTTACTCAAGTGCAAATAATAAAACTCTGGAAGTTTCTTGTTTGGCGAGGCAAATGTAATGTGCTCGTGTGTTTAAAAGCATAATGACAGATTTTTCTAATAAGCATTTTTCTGTAGACCTCCAGCGACATGCGGTGATGGATGCATGAGTGATCTAACCTAAAACACATCCCCCACAAACCCACCGAACGACAGACAAAGAAAGACATTTATCTGATTCCCATTCACTCTGTGTGTGTGTGTGTGTGTGTGTATGGGTGGCTTTATCAAAGACGATGTTTTTGGAGCGTCATCTGTTTTTATTTGGCTGACGGACAGCAGCACCATCATAAATTACCCAAAGACCAGATACACAAAGTGACACACAATCGTTCCCAGAAGTGAGCTGAAAATGACAAAACCTCCTTTTGGGGGCAAAATCAAAGGTAAAATTGCAGTAAATAATGAATATAAATGCATGCATTTTTAATTCTAAACCTGTAACATGTTATTTAAGCTTGTAATAGTTTGCCAATTGAAGTAAAAAATCACTTGAGAAACCACCCTAGCAATGGTCCTGTCAATCATCCAGCAACCAAATAGCAATTTTGCATGGGCCCCACTCACATTTCCTTCAGAAAACGCAAAGATATAATCATCATGAGCTTTATTTATGTATGTCTATATGTGCGCATGTACAAAGCTGCAGCTTCCACAACAGCGGATTGGATTATGGGCGTCTGCAGCTAGAGATAATTAATAAATATCCGTCTAAATGGAAGCTAATTGCAACAGTCACACACACAGTCTTATTCACCCATAAATAAAGTGAATGTGCAGCCTACATACCATCTGCTCCAGTCTACATTATTCGGAGAGCATGTGGACGAGGCGAAACATTTAACCTTCAATGTGTTCACTCAAACACCATATGCTCAAGCGCCAATTTACAGTCTGAAATATCCAGAAATCTTTACATTCTCATCAACCGAGTTCGACCCGGGCAATTTTCTACAGTTCAATAGCACTTGAAGGAAATGTCTAGTAAAAAAAAAACACTTTCTTCTGTACCTCAGTGTCGGCATCTCCTATAGGTGTATGTATGAACACACACACACAACAGTATCATATCAGTCTGGGTCACACAAAGAGGAGTCGCATTACTGTAACACAACACCTGGACTGACCGTTAGGATTGGGAATGGAGAAGCGCTTCATTAAAAAGAACAAATACTGTATGGAGTTCTCTTAGCAGTTCTGTAACATGCCAATGCAAACAAAACACCACAATAAGTCATGCAATATAAGCATCAGAGTGGTTGTCATGGCAACTAGCATGTTATTTTCTGCCAGCTGTGCATGTGAATCGAGTGCACAACTCAATGTTTTAATTAAAAAGCATTTTTCATGCTATAAGTCATATGCTGCTTTGCAGACACTTCTGATTTTGATCATTGTTCTTATTCTTATACTATTGAAATTAAACAAAACATACAATTTTTGTTTTGAAACATGCACAATAAGACCAAAAACATGCATTAAGAAAAAAAGACACATTTGCGGTCAGTAAGATTTTTTCTTTAAGAAATTAATACTTTTATTCAGCAAGGATGCATTGAATTATGGAAGCTTGTTTCTGCCATGAAATAAAAAAGGTAATGGCGACTTTTTATCTCAGAATTCTGACATTTTTCTTGTAATTGTGAATTTATATCTCACAATTCTGACTTTTTTTCTCAGAATTGCAAGATATAAAGTCAGAATTGTGAGATATAAACTCGCAATTCTGACTTTTTTCCTCAGAATTATGAGATTTAATTTATATTGTCCAATTGTGAGGTAAAAAAGAGTTCTCGCAATTATGACTTTATAACTCACAATTGTGAGTTTATATCTCGCATGTTCTGAGAAAAAAGTCAGAATTGCATGTTATAAAGTCAGAACTATGTGATAAAAACTCGAGAAAAAAGTCAAAATTGTGACTTTATATCTCGCAATTCTGACTTTATAACACAATTCTGACTTTATATTACGCAATTCTGACTTTATAACAAAATTGTGAGTTTAAATCTCGAAATTCTGAGAAAAAAAAGTCAGAATTGTGAGATAAAAAGTCGCAATTGCCTTTTTAATTTTTTTTAATTTAATTTTTTAGTGGTGGAAACAAGCTTCCATAATGAATTGATCAAAAGTGAGTTTTACATTGCAATAAAAAAAAACTATTTCAAGAAAAAACTGTTCTTTTGAGCTTGGCATTTACTTTTTCAACATTGATAATAATCATAAATGTTTCTTGAGCAGCAAATCATCATTTTAGAATGATTTCTGAAGGATCATGTGACACTGAAGACTGGAGTAATGATGCTGAAAATTCAGCTTTGATCACAGGAATAAATTACACTTTACTATATATTCACATAGAAAACAGATATTTTGAATCATAATAATATTTCACAATTATAACTGTATTTTTGATCAAATAAATGCAGCCTTGGTGAGCAGAAGAGAGTCTTTCAAAACATTAAAAAGTTTTTTTCCAGTTTTTTTTTCCAGAAATCCAGAAAACAAGGCAGAATAACAATGCATGATTGACCTCT
Organism: Mylopharyngodon piceus; assembly: GCA_039654765.1. Taxonomy (NCBI): domain Eukaryota; kingdom Metazoa; phylum Chordata; class Actinopteri; order Cypriniformes; family Xenocyprididae; genus Mylopharyngodon; species Mylopharyngodon piceus. The sequence continues at coordinate 33,137,986 of CM077460.1, read as the reverse complement.
CTGGGCTTCCTCATCATGTCAATGTTTTTGTAGTTCCATTTGCTGCCACTAGTAGTGCAGAAATGACTCGCCTACTTGTAACTAAACATTATCACACCCAACATGTCTATTTCCCCACTTTCACAGGGAAATGTTCTCATCTTCCTGTCACACTCCTCTCAGGTGGGACATCGGTCTCGTCTTATTGACTGACTACTTGTGTTTGCTCAACTTTGATGTTGCATCATTTTTCAGTGTTTTATGAGGTGTGAAGTATAATGAGTCGACAGGAAGGATCAATAGATGAAAACAGAAACATATATATATGAGTCTTTGTCAATATCAAAAAAATACTGATATGATTCATATAACGGCTATAAATCTTAAGATGATTCAATCATGGTGAAAAAGGGAATGACACAGTCACGCTCTGTCATTGCACTCCATTTGAGCATTATGAGAATTCTGGGAAATCTCAGGTCATTATTACTGCACACTGGACTGGAAGACAAACACAACGTGAACGTTAGAGACAGAACGAGAGCGGAGGGGAATCAAACTAATGATGAACACACAGGTCACAGCGACGAAGCTGCTTCGTGACGTGACATCAGGCAGATATTCAGACGAAACGGAATTGAAACATATATGTGAAGTGTTCTTATGTGTCTTACGGCACAGCGTTCAGTACTAACTACATATGGCGTGTGATAAATTGGGTTCATGAGGAGTTTATAAGGGATCATTAATTGCTAATCAAATCAAAACCAAGTGAGCTGACTACCTAGAGAGTATTTTAAGGCAGTGTTGTTTTAGTATCATTCGAGAAGGTAGGGAACAACATCATGCTTCTAAGACACCCCGTTTTAGCCAAAGTCAGGATCAAAAAATCACTTTTTACAGTTTTATCTGCCATCTCAACAACATTTCAGGTCAAGTCAGCAGTCTGACAATACAAATGTCACTTTAGCAACGTCGTCTCAGGCACAGCCAAAATGTTTCTCAGTTTATAACAGCAAAGGATTGCAGTTATCTTCAGATGTTGTCAGATGAGGACGCATTGAATTCATCAAAAGTGACAGTAAAGATGTTTATAATGTTGCAAAAGATTCTATTTCAAATAAATGTTGTTCTTTTGAACTTTCTATTCATCAAAGAATCCTGAAAAATAAAAAGTATGACGGTTTCCACAAAAATATGAAGTAGCACAACTGTTTTCAACATTGATAATAATCATAAATGTTTCTTGAGCAGCAAATCAGCATATTAGAATGATTTCTGAAGGATCATGTGACTGAAGACTGGAGTAATGATGCTGAAAATTCAGCTTTGATCACAGGAATAAATTACATTTTACTATATATTCACATAGAAAACAGTTTTTTTAAATTGTAATAATATTTCAAATTTTTTACTGTATTTTTGATCAAATAAATGCAGCCTTAAAAGAGAATATTTTATTATTAGTGTATATATAATTTATATATGCTGATTCAAAACTATCTTCAGATAACTTAATCTAAAGTTCTTCACTAGTTCATTTAATTTGTTTAGCATTCTGTGCTGAAAATGGTGATGTTAATGACATTTTAAAGGAAAAATGCAATGTTTTCTCATGAAATAATCACATCAAAAGACACCAAGATCACAGAGGCTTCATGACATCCTTTGAAATAAAGTTTCGTTTTTGTTTCACACAGGGAAAATGTTGCTACAGTGACGTTCCATCTTCATCTGAAAGAACAACTAATGACTAAAGTGTTGTGTGGGGAATTAGTAAAGTAGAGCAAAATGAATAAACAAAAAGCACACAAGATATGAGCAGTTGAGGAAATGTTTATCTGTCTGCTTTAAACACGAGCGGCGCTGTGAGAGGTGATACACTTTCACTGTATGATATCAAGGATGAAATCAAAAGTACTTTCACAGCCATCACAGCACAAATGAAGGATATCAGAGGACATGGCAACACTTGAATAAACACTCGGACGCATTTGTTAACAGTCCAGTGTCAGAGAAATATTCCAAACAGCCAAAGACTGATGGGGTGAATCTCATGAAACCACACGTCTAGCTCATAATTCAGCCCTAAAATTAAAAGAAAGAAGCCAGAAATCACATTTTGCATAAAGCAAATGAAGCCTACGTTCAGACTTTTTGCATTATGTGATATTATTTTCATGATAATCAAACACATTTTCCCCCAAATGATCATTATTTTAATGCATTCAGATGTTTTGCATTTTTCAGCAGTGAATCTCATTAAATTTTTTATTTAAATCAGCATTGCAAAAAATTGCAAAATGCATTTTTCCCTTAAAATGAAAAAGCATTACACAAATACTACCACAATGCATGCAACCGGTCTGTTCTGATGGGTCACGAACAACACGGAAAAAACAATGCCGCATGCAAATAATAAAATGCAACTAATATTGCATTACAGTAATGAGAGTTTGAGGGTAAATGTCCTTAATTGCCATGAAAATAATGTCATGCAATGCAAAAAATGATCCTCAAATTGGCTTCATTGTCTTTATGCAAAATATAAACGGCGTGGTGAAATATGAGCTGGACATGTTCTGGAGGGTTTAATGAGATTCGGCCAATGATCAGAGACTTTCAGGGCGGTTTGTGAGAGAATGTGAGTTTTGCTGTGGCATCAAATCTGGCCGTCCAGTGATCTCTCTCGCCTTTTGTTTTCTGACAGACTCTCTGCTTGCTCAGCAATCGACTATAGAAATATTTTGGCAGGCTCGTGCTTTGTTTTCATTTCACAAAAGATGTGTGGTGGTAGCGGGGCGAGGGGGCAGGGCAGACGGGCCATCGCACTCTCTCTCTCTCTCTCCCTCACTCTCTCTCTTTCTTTTCAATCTAAACAGCAGGAGGAAGTTGTAAATCATAGTAATGTACTCAGCCGTAATTCGGACCAGCAGGGAGAGCAGCACACACACACACACACACGCATTTCTCCTCCATACGGCGGGAGTTTACAGTCGGCACAAAGACGCTTTAATCAGTGCAAATGAGCCAATGACACCAGATCCCCAATCACAGCCAGTCACAGTACAGCGCAAACTCAATCACGGACGCACATGGAAACACAGACCTCGCTTATCTGCACTGGACTTTTAAAGGGATCTTGATATTTTCACTGTACATTCATAGACATATTCTAACCAGTCCAACTAGACTGTTTAAGAGTTAGCCAATCAGAACAGAGGTCATTTGCATATAAAGGAACAGGCATGTTCTGTAGTCTATAACTACAGCACGTGATATGATGTCAATTACCACAGAAAATAATTACAGTACAGTGATGCATTTAGAAAGTGTATGGGGCAAGACAAAGTTTTAAAAGCAGAAATGTGAATCTAGTTTTTGATAAGAGCTTGTATTAATTAAACTGTACATAAAATGTGCTTTTTGTGCATTGAAGTTGTCTAAATCATCTCTTTAGTAGTATGATTTCTGTTCTAGCCACTTTCAGTTATGCATTTTTTCTCTACTGTATGTAAACGGGATAGCTGCGTTACGTTACATCCCTGTCTGGTATCCTTGCATATACAGTATCACATGAAAGTGAACAGGTTTGCCAACTTCACATTATCATGACGGGAGTTATGTAGATTATAACTTTGCACAGACAAGGTTAGTAAGTGATTTTATTATACTAGCCTCATGATAACACATATCATGTTTAGTGATCATCCCAATGCTTCATAGACTTCCTTCTCATAGAGTAAATGGATATAAAACTACATAACAACAATGTTTGGTGCATGAATTGACTAACATTAGAAGTTTGTCAAACTATAATAGTATATAAAGTATTATATATAGTAGAGCTGCACGATTCTGGATAAATTTAGAATCACAATTTTTTAGTTTCAAACAGAGAGAACGATTCTCCCACGATTCTGAATTGTGAATGAATTATTTTAAAAAATCGTTTTAAATGACTCACTCATAAAGACTTTACTTGTTTTATTACTGGATAAATCAGTGTTTTTGGACAAATCTCCTGAATGAATGATTCAATGATTCACTTTTTTGAACGAATCTCTTGAATGAATGATTCAACAACTCACTCATAAAGACTTCACTTGTTTCGTTACTGGATGAATCAGCGTTTTTAAACAAATTTCTTGAATGAATGATTCAATGACTCACTCATAAAGACTTTACTTGTTTTATTACTGGATAAATCAGTGTTTTTGGACAAATCTCCTGAATGAATGATTCAATGATTCACTCACAAACACTTCACTTGTTTCATTACTGAATGGATCAGTGTTTTTGAACAAATCTCTTGAGTGGATGATTAAATGACTTACTCATAAAGACTTTACTTGTTTTATTACTGGATAAATCAGTGTTTTTGGACAAATCTCCTGAATGAATGATTCAATGATTCACTCACAAACACTTCACTTGTTTCATTACTGAATGGATCAGTGTTTTTGAACAAATCTCTTGAGTGGATGATTCAATGACTCACTCATAAAGAATTCACTTGCTTCATTACTGGATGAATCTGTGAATTTGAAAGAATCTCTTGAATGAATGATTCAGTGACTCACTCATTAAGACTTCACTTGTTTCATTACTGGATGAATCAGTGTTTTCTGAACAAATCTCTTGAATGAAGCTCTAATAATAGTGCATAAATGACACCAGAACAATACTGAAAAAATGGGTGAAAGACTCAAACATAGTTAAACTAGTCCTTCTGTAAACATCTACAGTTCTCTAATCCTAAATGATTCTTGGCCCTGACAGTTCAGTTTTGGATCAGTATACATGTAAACTTTCTCGGTTCTCGATTCCTCATCTTCACAACGCCCTCGTCACCCTCAGAATCCCTCTTCTGACGTCTCAGATCCACAGCCAAATGCTCCTCTGGAAGAGTTTTCTCAGTCTTTCCTCTCACATGCCCGCTTTCTCTAATCACAGGCCTACTTGGCAACCAAAGCTCCGGGAAGCAATCAATAAAACCTTGTTACTCTAATTGTGAGATTATAATCTTGACCGCGACGTCTTCCGCATACTTAAACAGCGAGTCCATTAGAGACATTTCCCAGCTACTTTCTTCAGCCAAGAATGCAAATGCAAAGACTAACATTTGAGCTGCGCTATCACATTGAGATGAACTTCAGCTGATAAAGGATGAGTAAATTGACACAGTGGTGGAGGAACGGCTTAGCATGCTAATCAGAGGCAGTGTTTTCAAAATGAGATCACGTTTAAAGGGATAGTAGAAATTCTGTCGTTATTTACTCACCCTCATGTCATTCTACACCTGTACGCTGTTATTTATTTAATACAAATTGTGCACTATATTTATGTGTCAGGAAGACACCGATCAGGCATAATATTATGACCACCTTACTAATATTGTGTTGGTCCCGCTTTTGCTGCCAAAACAGCCCTGACCCGTCGAGGCATGGACTCCTCTAGACCCCTGAAGGTGTGCTGTGGTATCTGACACCAAGATGTTAGCAGCAGATCCTTTAAGTCCTGGAAGTTTCGTGGTGGGGCCTCCATGGATCGGACTTGTCTGTTCAGCACATCCCACAGATGCTCGATTGGATTGAGATCTGGGGAATTTGGAGGACAAGTCAACACCTCAAACTCGTTGTTGTGCTCCTCAAACCATTCCTGAACCATTTTTGCTTTGTGGCAGGACGCATTATCCTGCTGAAAGAGGCCACAGCCACCAGGGAATACCGTTTCCATGAAAGGGTGAACATGGTCTGCAACAATGCTTAGGTAGGTGGTACGTGTCAAAGTAACATCCACATGGATGGCAAGACCCAAGGTTTCCCAGCAGAAAATTCCCAAAGCATCACACTGCCTCCGCCAGCCTGCCTTCTTCCCATAGTGCATCCTGGTGCCATGTGTTCCCCAGGTAAGCGACGCACACGCACCCAGCCATCCACGTGATGTGAAAGAAAACGTGATTCATCAGTCCAGTACCTCGTCTGTTGGATCGAACCACACGGGCCAGCCTTCCCTCCCCAGCCTGTCACCGGTCACCACTGTTCCTTCCTTGGACTACTTTTGATAGATACTGACCACTGCAGACCGGGAACACCCCACAAGAGCTGCAGTTTTGGAGATGCTCTGACCCATCACAAAGAGTGGTCTAACCATCACAAATTGGCTTTTGTCAAACTCGCTCAAATCCTTACACTTGCCCATTTTTCTTGCTTCTAACACATCAACTTTGAGGACAAAATGTTGACTTGCTGCCTAATATATCCACCCACTAACAGGTGCCGTGATGAAGAGATGAGAGTAAGTAGAGAGACAGAAGTTTGATTTTGGGGTGAAATATTCCTTCTATATTGCTTAAAAATATATAAAATATTACTTCTACTCTTTTCGGTCTTGCATTGGAATTCGCTCATGAAGAAATGATGGAAATTCAGCAGAACATCACACAGACGGAAGGAGCATTGATGTTTTCTCTTTGTAATCAATTCTCTCCCTGTATCTGTCTGTCTCTCTCATTTTCAGTTCCATTCAGCTCTCTCCTGTCTCTCTCTCTTGTTTTTTTTTTTTTTTCCGCTCTTGTTCGGCCGCTATCGATCGTTTGAGTTGGCTGGAGGTCAACCCTCGGTGGACTCCAGACTCTTTTGTTCGCGGTGGTTACCGTGGCGATCCTCCGTGACCCTGAACACACAGAGGGCTCGTTAGGGGCCAAGCGGAGACGATCTCTCCCCTACAATCAGACGGGGTCAAAGGTCGCAGGAGGACAGCTCAGTCAACGTGAATGTGAAGACTCCTGGGAACGACGCGGCGCCTGATCTGAGACCGAAACGAGTGTGTGATGGACTGGCCTTGTGTGTGGTAATTCAGGGGGGGCTGGACCGGGATCAGACCTGTTTCCATGACATTCATTTTCAATGGAACCTTTTCAAATGGAATCAGTTACAAAGTAACAACGGAATGAAAGAAAGATCAAACAGCCTCTCCTGATCTTCACATGTACAGTGGGATCTGAGAGCATTCTGCATAATTGAATACACATTTTGTCATCATGAATTATATTGTCAGATTAATGAACAAAATCTGATGATCATTTTCTCCAACATGATTCCAAACAGCATCTTGAGCATCAATGGAAGGAGAAAATCTCATGATCAACATCAATATGTCTATATGTGACTAATCAAAATGAGTGTCAATAATAATACAGAATCATTTATAATGTATAGTATATATTTATATAGTAACACTTTACAATAAGGTCTCATTTGTTGCATTAAATGAACTAACATTAACTACATTTAACAAATTAAACCTTATTGTAAAGTGTTTTTATACTTATAAAACCTTTATATAATATTTATATATAATAATTAACCTAAAATTTGTTTATTTTTAGGTTTAAATGGTTTAAACTCATTTACTTACATTTGATATAATGTAGAGTCATTTAATGTTTATAATTTATAGTATATTTATACTTGTAAGACCTTTTCTATAATATTTATATTTCTTAAAATCCTAAAAAAAAAATTTCTAGGGATAAATTAACTCATTACTTACATTTTATAAGAAATAATGCAGAATCTTTTAACATTTAAAATGTATAATACATAGAATATTTATATTTCTACAATATTCTTATTTCTTAAAATCCTAAAAGTTTGTTTATTTCTAGGTTTAAATAAATTTATTTACTTACATTTGATTAGTCACATAGAAATAATGCAGAATCTTTTAATATTTATTATCTATAATTTATAGTCTATATTTATAAATCCTTAAAATATTTATATTTCTATAATATTTGTATTATTATATTTTTGTATATATATAATATATTCATTTTATGTCAGAATGTTTCAAGTTTAAATGATAAAAATACTAAAGACCCTAATCTAAATCCTAATTCTTTCTAATCTAAAGACCCGCCTCCCCCTTAGTTACTGCTATGTTTGACAAGCCATGAGCAAAGAGGACAAGGGGCCAACAAACAAGACAGAGCAGGTTACATTTGGTATGAAACAAAGTTTCAGCTTTCAAATTTTATCATTTTCTAAGAAATTCAAACAACAGCTCATGAACCGATCATCTCTTTACTACTAGTTATAGCATGAAATAAATGTGAATGAACATCAGAAGGAATGTTGTTTCAACCGCGAAAAGACGTCGATACACACCATTTTTCAACTTCAAATCCACCAACGTTAATCTACTAACTCTCCTGTCTGGTTTGTTTGTCAGACAAAATGGTGGATTTGGCATTATAATGGGTCAGATCGCCTGTCAATCAAACTCCAGGCTAAGGGTTAATTGCATACACACAAATATACATAAACAAATAGCACTAGGATGTGTGTGAGATACAGACTCTGAAATACATTATGAAAATAAAACAAGCCATGAACCACAGCGGTTAGCTCCTTCTTTTGTTAGTTTGTTATTAAACCTTTTTAATATAATAATAAAGCAATTTAAAAAAGAACACACAAATACAATAATAAAGCAGTGAATGTCAAGTTGATAGGTTTTCATATGCAAGTTAATTAATTCAATCTTGTCAAGCTGTTTTTTGCATAACTATTGCTCTTACTGAGACGTTTGAATGACCAAAAATAGACTTTACAATCTCGACTGTGGTAAATATATTAAAAATCTCTCATGAAAATCCAGGAGGTTCTAATTTAAGGTCAGAGATCCTTCAATAACTCACAGAAATTATGATGTAGATCTAAATGAACACTAAAAGAAACAATAAAAATTCCTGCAAGAGTGTTTTGAAAAAAAGACACACTTAAAGGCCAATGAGATGGAAACGAGAGAGACGCTGTTAATAAAGCAGAAAGACATTTTCAGCTAGTTGGGGTTGTTTGTCTGGCTTTGGTTTGCGGTCAGTCGGTGTATGTGTGTGTGTGTGTGTAACATTACAGCGTTAAAGGCAAAATCAGTCTGAACTGCCTAAACCTGGTCAAGCGAAGTAGATACGCAGACAGATGTCAAATATGAGTCTCAGAGTAAACAAACCAAGACGAAAGGAGAGAGAGCGAGAGTGGTTTATCAGATCCTCTTCAAGTTTATCCCACAGAACTACGACCGAATGATATATCCAATATACAGTATCAGAATATATTCACTATAATTTTGCCATTAATATTCCTAAAGAGCATGTCATTAGACTAGTTTCACGTTTGTTCCTCGTCTCATGAGTATATCCGGATCCTGCGTTTCAGAAAGACGTCGAGCTGTTAATATTGTTCATCTCGAAGCCACATGAAAATCAAAAATACCACTGAACAAAAAGCCATTTCCTCTGTTATTTGATTGAAAACACTGGAAAAGATTAATATGAAGAACTAAAAATGAACAAAAAGCTGTAAATCCAGGCTTTCAAACATCAGGTTTGAGGGTTTTGAATCTTACCTGACTCGGGGAGAGGAACTCTTGGTTGTTCTCACTCATGTACATGTTGTCACCATCAAACTGCGGACAGATGGAGAGAAGAAGATTAAAGTTTGATTGGTCAGACAGCTGAGATAAAGGAAAATGATTTGCATATCAGACAGAACGTGGAAAAAAGGGAAAGAACAATTCCATCAAAACCGTCACAGAGAGAGAAAGACAGTATCCCACTGCCAAACCCTACTGTGCTACCTACCTAGACAGCATTTTAGGGCATGTTCTGCTTCTTTTGGTTAAATTCTAAAGCAGCATTTTAAGCATTGTAACATTCCTTTGCAATTTTAAATTAGAGCTTTAATGAGAACGCTGTCTTTATTGTGTCCTAACCAGACATGATGGGACGCGGCTGGAACAACAACATACAAAGTAGGATAATGATTTTCTCAATACTGATTATGTGCTTAATTTAATGTTAAAAGCATCTAATGTGAGTTTGAATATCATTTTGAATGATCTTATAGCCATACTGAATGCGACAATGGATAATTCACCTCCGATCTTGAAAATAAATTAAAGGAAATAAGTACGTTCAAACTGTGAACTCAATGTGAACAAACAAGTCACTCACATGTATTTTTAATAATGTTAAAATTGAGTATTATTTATTGATTTAAATATGTTGTTGTCCATTTCATTGCGAGTGCAGTGCAGAAACTCGTCTCGCGCGTCTGATTGGCTGTTATTTTGGATTGATTTGGTTGCGAGTGCAGTGTGCTTGCAGAGAGACTCCGCCCAAACGCTCTTCTGATTGGCTGTGATTTTGGAATGTTTTGGTTGCGAGTGCAGTGCGCTTGCAGAGAGACTCCGCCCTCACACTCTTCCGATTGGCTGTAATTTTGGATTGATTTGGTTGCGAGTGCAGTGCGCCTGCAGAGAGACTCCGCCCACACGCTCTTCTGATTGGCTGTGATTTTGGAATATTTTGGTTGCGAGTGCAGTGCGCTTGCAGAGAGACTCCGCCCTCACGCTCTTCCGATTGGCTGTAATTTTGGATTGATTTGGTTGCGAGTGCAGTGCGCTTGCAGAGAGACTCCGCCCACACGCTCTTCCAATTGGCTGTGATTTTGGAATGTTTTGGTTGCGAGTGCAGTGCGCTTGCAGAGAGACTCCGCCCACACGCTCTTCCAATTGGCTGTGATTTTGGAATGTTTTGGAAGCGAGTGCAGTGCGCTTGCATAGAGACTCCGCCCACACGCTCTTCTGATTGGCTGTAATTTTGGATTGATTTGGTTGCGAGTGCAGTGCGCTTGCAGAGAGACTCCGCCCACACGCTCTTCCAATTGGCTGTGATTTTGGAATGTTTTGGAAGCGAGTGCAGTGCGCTTGCAGAGAGACTCCGCCCACACGCTCTTCTGATTGGCTGTAATTTTTGATTGATTTGTTTGTGAGTGCAGTGCGCCTGCAGAGAGACTCCGCCCACACTCTCTCCGATTGGCTGTGATTTTGGATCGATTTGTTTGCGAGTGCAGTGTGTTTGCAGAGAGACTCCGCCCACACGCTCTTCTGATTGGCTGTGATTTTGGAATGGTTTTGGAAGCGAGTGCAGTGCGCTTGCATAGAGACTCCGCCCACACTCTCATCTGATTGGCTGTGATTTTGGATTGATTTGGTTGTGAGTGCAGTGCACTTGCAGAGAGACTCCGCCCACATGCTCCTCTGATTGGCTGTGTGGGCATACAAATTTCTTGTCGCTGGAATCTTATTGAGTCTCATCTGGTTAGGACACGATGTAAGAAGGCAAAACATCGGCCATCATATTGGATTTTGACCACTATGTATTAATAATATTGGCCATGATATTGGTTATGGGCCATTATAGACTTATAATATCGACCATCATATCAGTTCTTAGCAAACATATATTCACAAAATCTACATATGGACACACACACACATTATTAAAGATCACATTGTTATCTTAGCAAGTAGTCAAACTCTGGAATCAAATCTCTTATACACTTCCTCATATGCTGATATTTCATTTGCAAACAACTTTTTCTACTGACAGACTGAACAGGTGAAAACGAGATAGAAAAAACGTCCTGGTTCTGAAATGATGGAGCGGTGTGAAAGGAAGGATATGACAGCTCGAAAGAGAGAATTTTAAAACCGACCACAATTGCCCTGCAGCTTGTGTCCTCAGATTGAAAGGTTGAGAACAAACATGTCGCTCCGGCTATCATGATTCTGAGGTGAATAACTCATAACTTTAGTTTTAAATGCATGCGAGGATGCAAGAGCAGGACGATAGCAGCCACCAAACACTGTCAGAAAACAGAAACACAACATAAGCTCTGACAGCTGTCAAATATAAGGCGAGAGAGCAAAACGTACAATATAAAATATATAAAAAGGCTAATCTGAGGAGTGCAGAAATAATTATTGTAATCAAAGCCTTGCATGTTATGACTGAAGAAATAAATGACTCATTCTTTACATTTACTTCGTAATTTCTTCATAATCACTTGTAGACAAAACAACAACCAAGCAACGCTCATATTTACGCAACAGTTAAACAAACAAGCCAAAACAAATTATAATTACGCAAACAGGCAGTGCGTCAATGTGGTGTTTGCTAAAACCACACAAATCAATATGATACTAGAAAACTCAACGGCAAGATTTGAAAAGTAGATAGTATGTACTGTATGCACAATATATCACTGAACAAACAGTTTCAGATTTCATAAAATCTAAACATTGCAAATTAGTGCATCTCTACTAAATAACATACGGCCCACTTTGCCCACAATGTTTCACATCATGCATTGCATGTAAGGCCTCAGCAGGTAAAAGCAACAGAGAAAACCAACACTAGAGAATCAGCGAGTTTCTCTCTTTCAGGGCGTCCTCATCCATCTCTCTCTCCTCCCAGAGAAATGTGATATTATACTGCCGTCCGACATCATGCATAATGACAAACCCGTCAAACAGCTGATGGGGGTCGTAGAGCATTTCTAATGTGAACACCTCCCTCCCCCACACGAATATTATATGTATATGTGTGTGTGTGTGTGTGTGTGTGTGTGTGTGTGTGTGTGAGAGAGAGCTAAACATTCATCATGCATTTATATATTCTATACAGCAAACTGCAGCATCAATAATACAGTATTGTAGCAACGCATTGCACACACACACACACACACACACACACACACACACACACTCTAAAGGCAGCACTTATAGTTTTGTTTATCGTCTTCTTCTTGAAATGCACTAGGATATCCCCCCCCCCCACTCTTCTAATTAAGATGCAAATATATCCAAACGCACTATAGACATCTTCACAAATTACACCCTTTCACAGTGTGTTTGTGTGCACGTGTGTGTGTGTGTGAGAGAGAGAGTGTGGGGGTGGTGTGAAGTTATAATGGAAGATTTAAAGATTTTCCCCCTTATCTGCAGATTTTATTACATTCACACACGTGTGCACAGAAATATATATACACTAGCGCTCAAAAGTTTGGGGTCAGTAAGATTTTATATATTTTTTTGAAAGAAATTAATACTTGTATTTAGCAGGGATGCATTAAATTTATCAAAAGTGAGAGTAAAGACATTTATAATGTTACAAAAGATTATTATTTCAAACAAAAACTTTTCATCAAAGAATCCTGTATTAGTTTCCACATCTGAAGCAGTTTCAAACTGTTTTCAACATTGATAATAATCAGAAATGTTTCTTGAGCATCAAATCATCATATTAGAATGATTTCTGAAGGATCATGTGACACTGAAGACTGGAGTAATGATGCTGAAAATTCAGCTTTGATCACAGGAATAAATTATATTTTGAAATATATTCACATAGAAAACAGCTTTTTTGAATTGTAAAAATATTTCACAATTTTACTGTATTTTACTGTATTTTTAATCAAATAAATGCAGCCGTGGTGAGCATGAAATTTGGCAACGGCATTTAATTCTTCACAATTCAATAGCTTCACTACCCAGAAGAACATTTTATCAGTCAGTAGTTGCTCAGGAGAACGTTTGAGTTCATATTTAAGATCTTCTGATTGCCGATTCTGGTATCCATCATGGTAAATTTTCATTTAAGACAGACACCGCATCGAGTGTTTTTATAAAGCGTTTCTCAGACGTCTTTAACTCTATTAAAACAGCTCATATTATATCACACCCTTCCGTATAAGGCCAGTTCCTGTAGAAAGAGCCACAAATACAAACACAGAGCTGAACACCTGTGAGTGTGTGTGTGTGTGTATAGTTCAAAACATACTGAGAATCAGTGAAATATATATATTCGTTTCCAAAATAATATCTGCTCTGCATAAAGACTTATTTTTATTCAGTGATATTGTTTTTTTATTGTTCTTATTGCATGTTGTTTCTTCTTATTCATACTGTGTATTGACCCTATTGTGTATTATTCTTACTAGCTATTGTCTCTTATATTTAGTGTCTGTATTTTATTGTTTCTTATGAGCCTCTTTTTCCTTGAGAGGAATGAACAAAAAAAGACTTTCATTGTACTAAAGTGCAGATGACAATAAATCTTTTGCATCTAATAGCATACACAATAAACAATGCAAACATGCTTCATTGTTGTCACATGACTAGGTTCACACAAAATAGGATAAAATAAGGAGTCAAGAAAGTGATTGTGATTGATTTCACGTCTGAAAATGGAAGGTCAAGCGCATTGCATTGTGGGATACAGTATCTCATGCAGCGTGTTCTGATGTATACTGCACATTTTGACAAATGTCATCCAATGCATGTGGAACATTAGCATAGTGTGCTCGGTATTCATACTACAGGACTAGTATGACTAGTACAGCAGTATTTGCTCTCTCTCGGCATGTCTGCCACGCCAGGCTTTTCTATTACCCATCTAATTGCACATTCGGCAGTGACAAGAGCTCATTAGTGCTTAATTACACACGTGTTATTTAGTACAAACATCTCCATTTGGGCCCCTTTTGCCGTGTAATTGTTCTGCGGGGACGGCCGTTGAGATGGAGGGCACGTCGGAGTGATTCGTGCTGAGTACGGAAGGCTGGAAGTAGGTCATGTGCCGTAGCAATAAACAAGGAACGCTGCAATAAAATAATATAGTCACACACACACACACACACAAATGCACTCATGCCGAAGCCAGTAATATCCAAAGCTCATGTAATATTTACAGTGCACTAATAGTTAGATGGCAGAGAGAAAGAGACTCTTTTGCATTTGAATTTCAGAGAAAGCTGCAGACTACATGAATACTGGTTCTGTAAGTTTGTTGTTTGCATTATAGAAATCTGACTATGAGACTGACTGATGCATATGGGTCCAAAAGTCTGAGAACACAATGAAAATCTGGGATTTTGTACATTTAAAGGGGTCTTGACATGGATTTTTTAATTATTATTTTAATATGTTCACTTATAGGTTCACTTATAATGATAATAAAGTTTTTTGCACAAAAATAAAAACAAAACAAACAAATATATGCAAAAAAACCCCAATAATTATTTTCAACCTTCATTCTGAGCCTCTGTCTGAAATTATCTGTTTTTAAGGCGCGGCTCCTTTAAGGCTTGTCGGTAAACACCCACTGTTATGACTGGCTAACATCAATGCATAGGAAACAGTATCAACGCCCACTCACTGTTTGAAATGGTTTTATATTATCCATATAAAACCGTCATTTACAGACAAGGCATTATGAAATCATTTACTTGCGGTTTGTGATGCAGCTGCTGTCAGATCCAATACAGTCGACTGCTTCGTCTGTCAACAAAAGTTTCTTTGCAAACGCTCCATTACACTGTGCCTCTTTTACAAAATAAAATGCTCTGAACAAACACAATCCTCCGATGCAATCCGGGACGCCATTAAAATAAACCATCCACTTGTTTCTGATGCTGGGATCCTTCTGAAGTCTGTATAGAGAATCAAACCAGCTATTTAAACTGTGAACGTTCTTTCACTCTTCCATTTGTCCTGTTGTCAACAGACTCAAGCACATGGAGTACATCAGAAACTGAACTGATCTGTATACTGTATCAGTGTAGACAGCATCACTGATTATAATGGCTTCAGAAACTGAATGCACATCTGTAAACTGTATCAGTGTAGACAGCATCACTGATTATAATGGCTTCAGAAACTGAATGCACATTTGTAAACTGTATCAGTGTAGACAGCATCAGTCATTATAATGGCTTCAGAAACTGAATGCACATCTGTAAACTGTATCAGTGTAGACAGCATCAGTCATTATAATGGCTTCAGAAACTGAATGCACATCTGTAAACTGTATCAGTGTAGACAGCATCAGTCATTATAATGGCTTCAGAAACTGAATGCACATCTGTAAACTGTATCAGTGTAGACAGCATCCGTCATTATAATGGCTTCAGAAACTGAATGCACATCTGTAAACTGTATCAGTGTAGACAGCATCAGCCATTATAATGGCTTCTATTTGCTTTAGACGTGACGCTCAAATCCAGTGTAAGCAAATGTCAGCTGTTAAGCAATTGAACGCCAGTGGGCGGGGACTATGGTGTGATGATGTATAATTATTGGTCGATGTCTTGCTCTGGAGGCAGACTTATGCAAATGTATTGCCCGTGTGACATCAGATTCCGCAATATCCAAACGAGCCATTTTTGGAGCTTAATTAAATAAATGCTTTGTTTATTATGAGGAGCTCTGAAACTTGCAGGATGTTTTAATGGTACAAAGACCTCTTATATGTCAAAAGATCAAGGCAAATTTGATTTCTCATGTCATGACCCCTTTAAACCTGGAAATTAAGTTTTAGGATTTTGGAAAATATATAATAATGTAAGGTTTTATAAGTATAAATATACTTATATACCCTATTTCAACTTAAAAACTTAAGATCAGTTGCTGCCTGTATAAGTTATTTCAACAAAGTATATTAAACTGACTTGAGTCTATAACTTATAAAAGTTGAAATTGCTTAAATTATTTTGATGTGTTCAAGTAATGAGTTCAGTGTCATGACTTATTGATCATATCATTTTTTACAGTTAAATATTCAATATTAAAAAGATTCTATGTGACTAATTAAATTTAAGTAAATTAGTTTATTTAAACCTAAATAACAGATTTAGTATATTGAAAATATATAAATGTTACGGAAATATAAACATTGTAAGGTTTTATAAGTATAAATATATACTATAAATAATAAATATTACAATGATTCTGGACTATTTCTGTGTGATGTAAGTAAATGAGTTCACCTAGAAATAAACAGGTTTAAGATTCTGAAAATATATCAGTATCGTAGAAGTAAACATATTATAAGGTTTTATAAGTATAAATGTATAATATAAATTATAAATATTAAAAGATGCTGCATTATCATTATCAATGACACTCATTTACTAACATTTGATTAGTCGTATATAAACATACTGATATTGATCATGTGACTCTGTACAGACAGTCAGATTTTCTTCTTCAATTGAAGGAAAATCATCTCAAATCTTTCTGATTATCAGCGTTTGTTCATGTAGTTACAGTTTTGAGACATTCCCAAATGCATGTTTATTTTTCAGACTCAAATTGCAAGTATTTTCAAATAGAAAAATGCAAAATAGAAGCATTTTCACAAGCAGCCTTGAACTTTTGAACCCCACTGTATTTTTAAGTTTTTAAACATGATGATATAATGCAATAAGCATTGCAAAGAGGAGTTTAACCATGGTAAAATCACTTTAAATGCACAAATGTGAGTGCCTTTGAGCTTTGAAAAATGACGTCAACAGTAATTTGATACAAAAAAGTTTGTTAAATAGGTAAAACTACTACTAATAATCATCAGGAAATCAACTCTTGCCACAAATATAATAGTTCATTAATACAGAATGTGCATCAGCATTTTAAACAGCCCACAAACGCAGCTCATCCAATCAGAAATTTGAGTTTGAATGCAAATTATAAATCATTCTGGATGCTGATTGGTCGATACAGTTAAAACACACAACTATGGCGTGAAACAGCTGTTGCAGCACGACCTCTCGAACCTGATTGCTTAATTAAACATGCAATTTGATTCAGTTCACCAGAGTCCAATTCACACATCAGCTTGCTTTGCTTCTGACCTTTTATTCTGTCTCAGTTACTGTAATCTGGCAACCAGCACGCTCGTCCGGGCCAACTTGGACCGAACAATTCAAACAATCCAGTTGTTGCCAGAACAGCGCTCACAATCCGAGAGAACAGCGGCGGTAATGACGGGAGCTACCGGTGCTCGTCTCCTCTCCGGAGAATGAATAATATTCTGGCAGTGCCGAATCTAATAGGCGCTCTCTCTTAGATATTCAGCTGAGAATGGCACTTATGAAATATTAATATCATACAAAAATATGGCAACTCCAGCGCACTCCATCTCTCAAACTCCAGCGTAATTGACTATGCAAGTCTCTCCAAATCAGGCAGAGGGAGAAAGAAAGGAAAAACAGAAAGCAAGAATATGTCAGCTTTGTGGCAGAGGAAGACAAGCTGCGTCTCACAAATGAGGAAGAATTAAATGTACAGATGTGACAAATGGCCGACGGATCTGATGATTGCACAAAAACACAAACGCACACGCAGCAGAACCCAATTAAACAAGCGAACGGTGATTGTGTAAACGCTAAACCACGGTAAATTACGATAATTGGACATGTTTACACATTCAGATAAATTAAAGCATTAATAACAAACACTTGAATCACAAATGGACCACGACTGGAATGTATTCAAATAAAAAAACTCAATGTTTATTCCTGTCTGACCGTGAAGTGTTGAAACCTCCTCGACCAATTTAACATGAAAACAAACGAACGCAGAAATGTATTTCACTGCAGATTTGTGAAATGTATCGCCTAAAGAGCCACGCCCTCCATGTTCTCTGATTGCCTAATCATATACGAGTCTTAAAGAGCCACAACAAATTCACGACCTCCAGCTGTGACTGTTATTGTGTGGCTTTATTTCATTCTTCTTTAAAGCTCAAGTAAGAAGAAACACATTTTGTGCTGCGCATTTAAACAGCTTCACGTGCTAAACACACACAGACCAAAACTCAAAAGCTTTCTTTAATAAAAAAGGCCTAAAAAACTTGTTTTAGATGTGAAAGTTCAGATACAATGACCTTTACGACTTACAGAACTTCTTTATACAGTACTAGATCAACAAATAAATAATATATAGAAATAAATAAATGAATAACACATTCATTTATGCCATTTTTTTAAATATTTCATTACTAATCAAATTTTTAGTGTGTGTGGATGTGTATAAATACATATATAAAACACACACATACATATATATATATATATATATATATATATATACACATACACACACGCACAAACTAATAAATAAATATTTATTTGTGTTATCAGGATATATATATATATATATACTAATAAATTAATAAATAAATGTTTATAATATAAATATAAATTAATAAATGAAAAAAAAAAAAATTTGTTACCGATATATATATATACACACACAGTCAAACCAAAAATTATTCAGACATTTTTTATATTTTTGATATATTTTTACTAGTGGGTGCAGGACACTATAGTTCATTTACGTAAGTGAGGATAGCAAAATAAAATAAACTGTGAAATATTATAACCAAAAATCCTTCATACAGTGGACCACCAGTAAAATTGATAAAAATTTGGAACCAAAAATTATTCAGACACTTTGACCTGACCATGTTTTGCTTAAGTGTTATCTGACATAATTAAGATTAATTTTTTCTGACACAGTTTAACTCTGAGATCTTGTCATATTTTATTACCATTTTTTTAAACTATAGTGAATAAACTGTATTAATGAATGAAATGTTCAAGGTGTCTGAATAAATTTTGGTTTGACTGTATATATATATATATATATATTACTTTTACAAAATGAAATAAGGCCAAATAGATCTTAGAAATTCTCACATGATTAATTCATGAATAAATATGACACTTTAATTATATACTATGAGGAAACCAAACGCAACATAACATTCACAAAGATTCATAATATACTTGAGTGAAATAAAATATTCAGATGGGACTTGTAAACATGTTACAGTTTGATATTATTGGTTAATATTTTTTGCCTGCACACGCGGCAGCGGAAATCAGCGGAAGAGCCATTGAAAAGTTATAAGATATTATTTTTAATAAAAATAAAAACAGAACAACATGCACTAATGAATCATGCACAATAAAATGAGAGATATATTAAGAGTAGTGTAAGTAAACCGGCTCCAATCAGATTTCATGTTGTCTTTAAGGTATACAATAAAAGTGGGCGTTTGGGTTTTAATAGCGATCATGCATTGAAAGCAGTTTATAGTTCTGAGACGCCCATAAATCTGTGTCACATGAGATTATAGTCCTGGATTACAGAGATGAGAACTCAATTTGAAAACACCCACAAATTAGCATCAATTGATATTGTGAGTTTGCGGGTCCAGACGACAGCAGCGCCGTTCCCGGGATTACACGCTCACACCGAGCCAACATCAAAACATTACATTAGCACATATTTAGCAGAGGAAGAAAATTTAAGATCTCATTTGGGTAATCCTGTCGTCTTCACGCGGTTTAGTGTCGTCACCTCGCTGTGTGTGTTTAACGTTCAGCTTAGAGATGAAATGCCACCAAATGAGGGAAACCACTGCGAAGAAAACTCTTAATGAGATCTCGTTAATATCTCAATTGCTTCAGCCAAAAAACTCAACATGAACTCAAACTGAGCTGCTATAAACGTTCATTTTATAGCTCTATACTCGTACTGTACGGCAACTATTGGCTCTTATTTGTCTGTTTATTTGTTATAAAAGTTTTAAGAGAAACATCTGAGACAAAGTTGACACATGAACGAGCAACATTTACACCTAAAGCTTCTGCAGGAAAAATCATCTCATGAATATCTCAATTGTTTCTCCTAAACAGCAATGAGATTAAATGGAGAGCAAGAAAACTGATGTTTATTTTTTAAAATTTCACGCTTAATTCAATCTTACTTGCAATTTCTTTGTAATCATTTGTGAAATTAGCCGTTTCTGAGAGAAAATTGTTCCTACGCCAATTTCTTTTTCAGTATAGATACCAAAAATGTACAATCTAAAGTCATAGATCGCAATATGAACTCAAACATTTCTAATCAAATGATCTGAGCTGCTATAAAAACTCATTTTATAATTCTTTACTCTTGATTATGACTATACTGACTCATTTGGGTCTGTTTTGCATTATAAAAAGCATTTTTGGAGAAATATTTGAGACAAAACTGATACTTAAACTCCATTAAATCTCCGAAACAACAACATTTTCCTCTGGCACCATGTGAAAAATGGAGGGAAAGAGACTCACGGTGAGAGAAAGAAAGACTGTTGGTTTCAGAGCAATAAAACCCTCTGAAAATAACTGTGTGTGTGTGTGTGTGTGTGTGTGTGTGTGTGTGTGTGTGTGTGTTGTTCACCTCCAGAGGAAGCTGAAAGGTGAGGGTGGGTGTGTGCATGCGCGGGGGGGTTATTTTAGCTAGTGAGCGGATGTTTAACTGAACCAACTTTTAACTGAACCCTGTGTGTCGAGATGTAAAGATACCGAACAAAGGCCTAAAACCTCGTTCTCCTCCCCTCACCGCAACACCTGACGCACGGGGCCGAGGAGAAACGGCACGTTTCCTCTCAGAGCTGTTAAAGTGGTTGTTCTGAGCTCAACCTTCATGCCAAGGTTTGGTTAGACTTCTTAAAAGGCGGCTGAGGAGACGCTTGATAAAAGGCAGATAATTTTAAACCATTCATATGTAAATGCATGTACGCATCCGGAAAACTGAGCAAAAAAGAAAAAGATTTTTTTTTTTCCCTCTGTCTTTTTTTAGATCGTTCCTCAGAACTCTGGGCATTGTAAAAAAAAATATGATATTTTTTTCTGTTTTATTTATGAAAGTGTCAAGACTGTGAAAGAACTTTAACTAACTGCAGAATAATGAAGCGCACATACATCAGGCCCTCACGCACCAAATATATGTTTAAATGTTTCTATATATCACTCTACTTTCTATGACTATATGATGATATATATTTTATGATGATATGAGAATCCAAATCGTCCCGCAGAATTCAGGGTTCCCACACCTTTTGACCAATGAAATTCCATGACTTATTCCAGGCTTTGATGATTACTGCATAACTGTAAAAATATTAAACAAATTTTCCACTGAAACAGTAATATACCATAAAAACAATGCATTCTGCGTAATATTTGTCATTTTAAGAAATGAGGCCTATAGGCTACTTTCTCAAAAACGACAAATAATATTACTCAGAATGCATTGTTTTACGGTATATTACTGCTTCAATGGAAAAACTGTATGTTACTGTGTAAATTTTTGTTTTTTACAGTTATTATATATATATATATATATATATATATAGATAGATAGATAGATAGATAGATTCTATTAATTTCCATGACTTCTCAAGGCCTAAAAATCTGAATTTTACAATTTCTATGTTAAAGATTACCATTATATTACCACACATGCTCAAAAATATTGTATATGCATACATTTTATGATATTTTTTATTAGTTAATGCTTATTGTTACTAAAATATTAAAAATTTTAAAATAATAAAACACATATTGACAATAAAATTACAAAAAATGTGCCATGGAAATGTTATTCTTCAACACACTACACTAAGGTAATACCATGGTAAAGTAAGAAATCAGAATTGTACAATTTCTAGGTTAAATATTACCATAGTATTACCATATATGCTTAAAAACCATTGTATATCCATGCATTTTGTGGTATTTTTTATTAGTTTCCTTACAAAAAGTGCTTATTATTGCACTTTTTAAATATTACAATATGGCATTGTTTAAAGTACCTCACAGTACAATGAAATATGAACATGAAAACCGAATGGTCCCATCTTTATCATATTCCAGGAAATCAACATTTTAAAATTCCCTGATATTCCCAGGTTTTCTCACGGCCGTGGGAACCCTGATAATGGATCAGATGAGGTACGACTGGTCAGCGTGAGCTGCTTTGTTAGCACTCCAGCGCTGATAAATGATTTACGATGCCGCTTTCTGGAACATCAATACCATCTCGTTTCTAATTAAAAAGAAGCCGCCCACAATATTGCACACGGCGGTGTTCACTCGAGCAGGACGACGAGAAGATCATCCCAAAAGAAAAGCTACTGCAGAGGATTCGTTCAGTGTTTTGGAACAATTTTATTTCCACAGTTTCACATTTTCAGTTAATGTGCTGAGTAGATCAATTGAAAACAAAAGCGGCGGGCGCTCGCTTGAAGTTTGAGATTTTCCAGTGAGTCAGACGTGTTTTACTTTGTTAAATACGGACGTCCTTTCAAGTAACGGAAAGTGAAAAAGGAAACTTGGGTAATTCTGAGTCAAACATGTTCACTTTTGAACGTGAGTCACTTTTGAGGCTGATTGTGTGTGTGAACAGTTGCAGCATTGCAAACATTTTTGCAATTTGCATGTGCACAAAATAAAAATGATGCCTATGATGTATAAAGACGATGCTAAAATGACTGTATGTTCACGTGCATCCTAAATACTACACTGTATTCATGCACATGTTTTGGTTTATAGTTTTGGAAATAATTCACAGACATTAATTCTTCTCAGGCTCAAAGCAAAGAAAAAGAACAATATCCCCAAAGTACCGTGATATTCTCTGAAATACCTTGGAAGAATACTATTGTGCATGAATATGGTAATCATTCAGAGTCATGCTTTTACCATCTGAGTATGTTTTGTAAGTCTAAGTAGTTACACTTGACTGTTCAGTTTTTGGCTCCAACTTGAACTTCATGTGTGTGTATTTGTGTGTGTGTGTGTGTGTGGGTGGGAGGTTATGGTGGGTGTGAAATGTGGCCCTATGTGGACATATAGGGGCTCTGAGTTCATCATGTGACCCTCAGAGAACCACAAAACCACCACAGGCAGACAGAGTCACAGTCAGACAACAGGGGGCGCTACAGAAAGCCCTGATCCAACACCTAGTGAGCTGTGTGGAAAAACCAATCCAATATGGTGGCTGCGTCAACAGAAATGTTGATTATACCTATTTTTTTATAGTAAGAATCAATCTTTATAGTTGGGTTATTTTACATAGTATTTGTGTGCTGTGATTTTGAGTCATTAGTTTATTAACTCATTTGAGTTGAATCACTGTTTGTATGAGTAACCAGTCACTAGTTTAATTTCAGTTAGGATACTGAAGACTAAAGCAAACACTAAATGCATAAATGTAAAGTTAAAATGTACAGTTATCTTCCTTGGTGTGCACAGGCCTTAAGGCCAGATATGTGCTAAAAAAGTGTGATCGCAAACAGTAACTAAGCAAGATCGATTTCAAGTCAATATGTGCTGAAATGTGTCCGATCACAACACAAGTACTGCATTCTCATTGTTGCCACAAGGGATGCTATAGCAATCATTTTGGCATTGGCATACTCCTAAAAATAAAGGTTCTATGAGGGCTTTCGCACCAGAGGAACCTTTTCATAGTTCCTATAACTAATGGTGGAGCACCTGCTTTTTGGCGTCTTTGCATCGCAGGAACTTGGAACGATTTTAGTTCTAAGAATGCCTTTTTGGGGGAACTAAATTAGTTTAATTAACTAAATTAAGTGTATGTTAACTGGTCGAACACATGCGAAACACTAGAACTAAAAAGCCATGTAAACACACAGTTTATAGACTCTATATTTACTCCACAAACATGAAGAACAGCGACAGATGGACCAGGCACTTCTCAACCTTTATGTTATGGAGGAAATTCAATGCGACTTTGAAGGGACCAAGCGAAACATGATTATATATTTCTGCTCAGGCTCTGACTGCGCCCTTCAAAATAAAAGTCCTTTAAAATTAAAGTCCCGCACAACAACCAGAGCAACAGGTTGGTAAGTGTATAGCCCTATGAAATCCGTTTTATTTTTCCCAAATTCTGTTTAATTTTTTTCCAAATTCCGTTTTTTCCATTTTAATTTTTCTGGATTCCGTTTTTTTTTTTTTTTTAAAGTTTTAATTTGTTTGGACTGCATTTTATTGGTTTAAAAAGCATGTTTAATTAATTGAAATCATGAAACTTATACAATTTAACAACAATTTATTAAAAGTTTAAAAAAAAAAAAAAATACTTTTTAGGGCCCTATGAAATACGTTTTATTTTTTGTCTCTCAAATTTCATTTTATTTTTACCAAATTCTGTGTATGTGTCATTTTAATGGTTTAATAATCATGTCTAATTAATCGAATTCATAAAAACAACAACATTTATTATTATTATTATTTTTTAAATTCATTTGAAATGTTTTGTTTCTGTTTTTTCAGAAATTCTGTGTTATGTATTTTAATTTTTCTGGTAATCAAATGAAGGCATAAAACATTAATTTAATTTATCTTTTAATCATATGAAATTTAACAAACATTTTTGTCAAAGAAAATGCTGCACAACAGAGCTTTACTGTTAAAATTAAAACATGGAAGAAAAATTGTGATTATTCCTTTAAAAAAAATAAAGTTTTAATAATAATTTATTATTATTAGTGTTAGTATTATTATTATTACATTGAGAAGTAGCTAAATTCTACTGTTCAATAGTAATATATTTCTTCAAGTTTTATTTTGACAGGTTGCCGTGAAGACCTTTGAGTTTCTGTGTGTTTATGATATGATAATAGTTTTTCTAAAAATGGCAAATTCCGCATTATACAGTAAATTTCATTTTTTTATGACTGGATTCCGCGATTCCGTCCGCGTTTCCCTGCATCACAGAAATCATAGTGCCCTATAAGTGACGGCTTTAAACTTTCAACTGGCGGTGCGAATGAAACCAGGAAAATGTCCCTAGGGGAACATTTAGTTTTTGGGGGACTGCCCTGGTGGTTCCTGTTCCTATATCTAAGTTCATATAACTACCTGGTGCAAAAGCCCCTTACGTTTCCATGAAGAACCTTTATCATCCATAGAACCTTTCCATTACACAAACGGTTCATTAGATTATTAAAATGTTCTTTACACTAAGAAAAAAAGTGGTTCTGATCACTGAAAGGTGCTGTGAAAAGCCCCTTTGAGAACCTGAATTTTTAAGAGTGTAGACTATGTTTCTGGCAGTAGCATCTCACTAGGGTTTGGATCAGAGCTGGAGAAGGAGATGAAGGTACGGAGCGTCGGGTCTCACCCCTGAAGAGGGCAGTCTTTTCTCCTCAGGGTTGGGCCTCACGGGTAATGCGCCGTACAGCCTAACACCTCGATCTCCTACACTGTATCTGCTCTGTAGAGATGGAGAAAAGAGGAGAGCAAGAGAGAAAAGAGGGAGGAGACAGAGAGGAGAGAAAAAACAGAGGACAACGGACCCAACTTAGAAGTGTACGAGAGACAAAAAATGACTGATTCATCATTGACAAACAACCAATAAGAGCTTCACAAATCAAAACATCATGAATGGCGAACAGGATTTTTGTGGTGTTTTCCTTCACTGACATGTTACTATAGTTGCTAGAGTGTTGTAGGTGGTCGACCCTTTTTCAACCCTCTTTCAATGTGCATCTATGGGACTTTTGCACCTGTTTTATCATAAGTGGGTGTAAACTGTGCGCCTTAACTTTAAAACTTAGTGTTTGGGGTTTGATCACATGACTATCAGCACTAGTGCTAGTGATGATTGACTTAAATGCCACTAATAACATATTGTGCTCAGCAGGAATAATGACATATGAACTGATTTCAGTCAGTCATTCTGGCCTCTGTATCAGTGTGTGTGTGTGTGTGTGTGTGTGATCTCCTCTGTCCCACTCTGTGTGTGAGGCTTGTTTGAGGAAACGCTCCCGGCAGGAGTTTTGGCAGTCTGGGTTTGGGAATCAGAGCAATCCAACATCTAATGATTCACACAAGAGAGTGTGCCAAACACACACCACTCACACACACACTCACACACACACACACACACACACACACACTCACACACACACAGACATATGAATGTAGTGTACTTGTAGTGCACACCGCTGTCTATCAAATGACCTGAGAGAAATGGATGATGAAATACGGCCTCAGGCTCATTAACAAAATAACATAGTACATTTACATGGCAATACCACGGTATTCTTTGAAGTACCAAAGCACTTTTTTCTCGGGAAAAAGAAATTATATGATGTTGAGTTCAAAAATATCAATAAAAACTTTCCTTCATGTACAGTTTTTTCACAAAATCAGAATATATATATAGGGTGAATTCAGGTTGCTGGGACAATTTTTCGCAGTCTTTTAAATGGCAAAACCCGTCCCAATCAACCTGAAGTCAACCTATATATATATATATATATATATATATATATATATATATATATATATATATATATATATATCCCAATATATTTCAGCTTTAAAATAACTAAAAAATAAAAGCTCTCAAATGTTTTGGTTTGAATGACAAAAGGAAGTCTTCAAAATGTATCATTTAACTTACAATATGCAAAAGAGTGGATAAATACTACTAATGGAATAATGTTAAATACTCATAAAAC
This sequence comes from Mylopharyngodon piceus, assembly GCA_039654765.1. NCBI lineage: Eukaryota > Metazoa > Chordata > Actinopteri > Cypriniformes > Xenocyprididae > Mylopharyngodon > Mylopharyngodon piceus. The sequence goes on along the minus strand of CM077460.1, from coordinate 33,110,982 downwards.
ATAAACATAAGTTTATAAATTAATAAGCTTTTTCAGAAAATCTGTAATTTTCTGTCACTCTTTGAATGTATTAAAACACCACACTGTAAACCCTAACGCTCAAAATACTTAATTGGTTTGAGTAGGACAAACTTAAATTAAACAAATTAGTTCAGTTAAATTAACTGTTATTAGTATTTACAACTTTCTTTTTCTTTTTGAGTTCACAGCACTGACATATTTCAAGTAAACTGAACTGTTTCATTGTTTTGAGTTGTATGAATTCATTTCTTTTAATTTAGACCAACTTTTCTGAATTAGTTTGTTATAGCTAGCAAAATATTTACGTTGAAATTTTTAAGTTAAATGTATAAATTAGTGTACTCAAATATTTCACTTTGAGTTTCTTAACTTAAATTCTCATTCAACTTTTTGAGCTCTGCCAACTTATTAGGGTTTACAGTGAAGTAAACTCATTTGATTTGCAAGAACTCAAAATAAAAAAGTTAATTAACTTAATCTTTTATGTTAATTGCAATCAAAATGTATGAGTTAGCTAACTCAGTACTTCAAGTTAGGAGCAATTAACATGCATGAGTACTACAAACTTAAAACTTGATAGTTCTGCTTACTTAAAATTGGGAACATCATAACTCAAAAAAATTGATGTGAAGTGATTACCTCAAATTTTTTGAGTTAGCCCAACTTATTCGGGTTTACAGTGCACAGATGCCCATAATTCTAACCTTGAAATCAGGATTAGGCATGAAATAATGACATTCATGTGAAAAGCGGCTGAGAATTGAACAGATAGTTGCTCAGAGGAAGAGAGGAATCGTGTCTTTGTGGCAGTTTTCTGGTGATTAAGGGACGATACAAGACCTTACAAAAAGTTATCGAAAGCAAAAAATGCTACAAAATCATATTTTGTGAGAAAGTGTGATGTGCGAAACAGGCACTACTTTTGGAATCAGCACACCAAAATTAGTAGAAACAAGTATTGGATTTCATTCATCTTACATATAAAAAAGTATGATAAATCTCAAAGTACCACAGTAATACCATCACTGTATCAAGTTACTGTCAATCTCTTCTAAGTTTGATGTCAAATCTTTCCTCGCACTAATATATGACAATCAGTTCCTCTCAGCCACTCTTCAAAACTCAAGCAAACCCACACGTGAAGTGATTGGGCTGAGCGCTGGATGATTCTGCATATCACTGTAGATCAGAAAGTGCCGTATGACTAACAATATGCTGTCAAGTAAATCCAAAGTGCTGTATTTAGCGCGGTGAGAATGTCCCTCATCAGATGTGGCAGCTCAGTCCGGCCGCGATGACTGCTCCACTAATCGCTCAGACAGATTGAAGGGATTGTGGGATGTTGTCATCTATGTTTCTTTCTTTCTCTCTGATTTGTATTTCTCTCTCATCATCACTGCAGCTAAACTTAGACACACAACAGGGGTTTTCTGCACCTCGTGCCTTCCTGTTAACCGCCGCACGTGTCCGTAATCGATGTGCCCTTTACTGCAAACTTTACTGTAACCCGTGGGTGACTTGAGGGGACATTTCTGAATGTCTTGAACCAGACAGCTACCAGAATGATTGTGGTTATAAATCACTTGTTTGACTGGAAGTTGAGTTTAAAATAAAAGGCTCATGGATTAGAATCAGTAGATGACATGTTGTTTTGTATTCCTGTTAGCTTGAGAAGGCTACTAATACTGTACATGAAAGACACACACAAACATCACAAAACATTTGATATGAAACCCAAAAATGTACTGAAGAAGCATGAAATGGCAACACATTTAACATCTTATAATAATGTGCCTCAAACACACGAAACATTAGTATTTTTAATGTTTTTGAAAGAAGTCTCTATGCTCACCAAGGCTGCATTTATTTGATCAAAAACACAGAAAAAACTGTAAAATTGTGAAATATTATTACAATTTAAAATAATGGTTTTCTATTTTAATATACTTTAAAGTATAATTTATTTCTGTGATGCAAAGCTGAATTTTCTGCATCATTACTCCAGTCTTCAGGGTCACATGATCCTTCAGATCATTCTAATATGATGATTTGATACTCAAATATTATTCCTTGATGAATAAAAGGTTAAAAAGAACAGGGTTTATTCAAAATAGAAATATTTTCTAACAATATAAGTCTTTACTAGCACTTTTTAACACATTCTTGCTGAATAAAAGTATTAAATTCTTTAAAAAAAAAGAACTGACCCTAAACTTTTAAACGGATAGTGTATATTGTTACAAAAGATTACTATTTTTAATAAATTCTGTTATTTTTTAACTTTGTATTCATCAAGTATCAAATCAGCATATTAGAATAATTTCTGAAGGATCATGTGACACTGAAGACTGGAGTAATGATGCTGAAAATTCAGCTTTGATCACAGAAATAAATTATATTTTTAAAATATATCAAAATAGAAAACCATTATTTTAAATTGTAATAATATTTCACAATATTACTGATTTTTCTGTATTTTTAATCACATAAATGCAGGCTTGATGAGCATAAGAGTCTTCTATTAAAAACATTAAAAATAGTGTCCAATGTGTCCAAACTTTTGACTGGTACTGTAAGTAGTGAAGGCCCTGAATAAACCAGCAGAGGACGTTTAAAAACAAACAAACAGGACAAAATCTGCATCAAAAAGAAACTCAAAGCACCAGCTGCTACATGCAAATGTTCCCTAAACCGCAAGACCATTACTGCAGTTTGAATATTGGATATTATTACAATGCAAATTGCATAGGGCCAGAGATTAAGTTGCAATTATGGCCTGAAAAGCATCTAGACTGGTGGAATGATTCTATTTCAGGGCCGTCAACTGTAGGGATGTACTTAGTAATATTAAATATAGTATAAAATACTAGGTGGTGTGGCTGCGTACTAAGTGTGTGTGTTTAAGTGATCGTGCCAAACACTTAACTCTTGCTCGGTAAGAGTGCGATAAATTAACTCGACCAGCAGGAGTATAAATGTCGACCTGCGGTGAAACTCAATACTTAAAGGAACTGTTCAGCCAAACATGAAGTGTTATTTTTGCCGTGAAACTTCCGAGGAACGTTCATGGTGCTTTTCCATATAGCAACAGCTCATAGTGATCACGTCTGTCAGTTCAAAAAAGGCTGGAAACAATATTTTTAGTCTCTGTATGTTTCATTGTATGGAAAAGAGCAGTAAATGATGAGTAAATGATGGTTTGTGGGTGAACTAGTCATTGTCCAGTAACAGACGTGTTTTTCTGTCTGTGAGTCATAAAACATAATCAAAACAAACTAATACAAAAGAGGGCGACCGTTTATAAACAAGACAAAAACGGATCCGGCTGTCTTTCTCTTTGGAGTGATCGTTAGATTTCTCGTTAGTCGCTCACAGATTCTGTCTCATTATGCAAATAGGGGAATTGTTTTTCGGGTTGTGTGTGTGTTTAATTAGGATAACAGAAAAATGGATGGGGTGCTGCTGAAGAGAACACACACACACACACACACACACACACACACAGGTCATTAACAGGATCTACCAAATTTCTTCACATTTTCTTCACAAAAATACAAGAATTTCAATAACATTCCTGGATGACCTGACTGCAGTTTTGTCGGATTGAACTCGTTTCTACCGCTGAATAAACCCCTACACACAGACTGCATTATTTCTGTAGGACGGTGATGCTTATCTGTGACATTTAGCTACTTAAAACTAATCTAAAGTGAACGAGTGATCCGACCGATGGCTTTTATTTCTCTCCGTCGTTGCATCACAGCTCAAATCTCTAAAGCACACAATGTTCCCATAGGCCTTTACATCGAAAATAACTCTTGCTGGAAGCTGTCCAGTTAATAACTGTGTTTGTACAATCAACATATTGTTTTGGCCATGTGAAGATGAATGACCTGTTTAAACGAGAGAGACAGACAGACAGAGTGTTGTTGATCGGATGAGTAGAAATGAAAATAAGCTGCTGTGAATATTTACAGATGTTATAATATAAATATGCTAGCAGATTTTTACATTTGCTGGAGAAAATATGAGTGCTGTTTAACCATGCAAGGGTTTTGTGATTGGCCAGGGCGTTACTATGCAGTTGCTAAGGTGTTCACATTGGTTTTCTGGCTGATTCCGGGTGTTACTATACGGTTTCTGTGGAGAGCAATAATGATGACTGACAAACACCACTGAAAAAAGAAATAAAAGGCATGATTTAAGTATGCAGCGAGTCTGTAATCGCACGTGCATATTATCGTGCCTGGTTCAGCGTTTCTTTCTGTGGCTGTCAAACTCACAGTCAGAGTGAAAACAACAGAGGCCAATCACGTTACTTTCATTTCAAATGCATTACTATACAACACTCAGAACAGCCAATCAGAGGCGGGTTTCTCTTCTCACCCGCCAGTGCAGCTGTAAAGGTGATGCTGACTGGATCACATGATTCAAACTGAAAACACATTCTGACTGTCAATCATTCTTTTGCCTTTATATAATCACAGGGATGCTAACAAAAATTCTTATGAGTAAAAACGTGCACAGAATTTAAATGCAGTGATGCCTACATGAAAGAAGAATCACGAGATCTCTTTAACACCTCAGTTGTTTCTCACAGACAGCAAAGAGATAAAATGAGGACTTTTTCTGATGCCTCCTATATCTCAGATGTTTCTTTTGACAGAAAGACTGTAGCTCTGTCATGAGAACTCTCGGAGTGTTTGGTATGGTAGTGGATATGGCTATGTTGATATGTTTGGTCTTGGGGGAATAGATCTGCTACGCTGCTGCTGCTGCTGCTATTGTGGCTGCCATTGGTTATTGCTGCTGCTTCTGTTATTGCCGCTGCTGCTGTATTTGTTTCCTTTTTATGTAAAGCACTTCGAATTACCATTGTGTATGTGCTATATAAATAAACTTCTTTTCTTGCTGTTATTGCTGCTGCTGCTGCGTTTTTTTTTTTTTTTTGCTGCTAATGGTTATGCTACTGCTATTGCTGCTGATTCTGTTGGTTATTGCTGCTGTTGTTATTGCTGCTGCTGCTGTTTTGTTTTTTTTTTTGTTTTTTTTGCTGCTAATGGTTATGCCACTGATGCTGTTATTGCTGCTGCTTCTCTTATTGCCGCTGATGCTGTCATTGCTGCTGCTTCTGTTATTGTTGCTGCTGTTGGTTATTGCTGCTGCTGTTGTTTTTTCTGCTGTTGTTGGTTATTGCTGCTGCTGCTTCTGTTATTGCTGCTGCTGTTGGTTATTGCTGCTGTTGGTTATTGCTGCTGTTGTTATTGCTGCTGCTGTTGTTTTTTCTGCTGTTGTTGGTTATTGCTGCTGCTGCTTCTGTTATTGCTGCTGCTGTTGGTTATTGCTGCTGCTGTTGGTTATTGCTGCTGTTGTTATTGCTGCTGCTGTTAATTATTGCTGCTGCTTCTGTTATTGTTGCTGCTGTTGGTTATTGCTGCTGCTGCTGCTTCTGTTATTGTTGCTGCTGTTGGTTATTGCTGCTGCTTCTGTTATTGCTGCTGCTGTTAATTATTGCTGCTGCTGCTGCTTCTGTTATTGTTGCTGCTGTTGGTTATTGCTGCTGCTGTTGTTTTTTCTGCTGCTGTTGTTTTTTCTGCTGTTGTTGGTTATTGCTGCTGCTGCTTCTGTTATTGCTGCTGCTGTTGGTTATTGCTGCTGCTTCTGTTATTGCTGCTGCTGTTGGTTATTGCTGCTGCTGCTGCTTCTGTTATTGTTGCTGCTGTTGTTTTTTTCTGCTTCTGTTATTGTTGCTGCTGTTGGTTATTGCTGCTGCTGTTGTTTTTTCTGCTGTTGTTGGTTATTGCTGCTGCTGCTTCTGTTATTGCTGCTGCTGTTGGTTATTGCTGCTGCTGTTGTTTTTTCTGCTGTTGTTGGTTATTGCTGCTGCTGCTTCTGTTATTGCTGCTGCTGTTGGTTATTGCTGCTGTTGTTATTGCTGCTGCTGTTGGTTATTGCTGCTGTTGGTTATTGCTGCTGTTGTTATTGCTGCTGCTGTTATTGCTGCTGTTGGTTATTGCTGCTGCTGTTGGTTATTGCTGCTGCTGCTGTTTTTTCTGCTGCTGTTGGTTACTGCTGTTGTTGTTATTGCTGCTGCTGTTGGTTATTGCTGCTGTTGTTATTGCTGCTGCTGTTGGTTATTGCTGCTGCTGTTGTTTTTTCTGCTGTTGTTGGTTATTGCTGCTGCTGCTTCTGTTATTGCTGCTGCTGTTGGTTATTGCTGCTGTTGTTATTGCTGCTGCTGTTAATTATTGCTGCTGCTTCTGTTATTGTTGCTGCTGTTGGTTATTGCTGCTGCTGCTTCTGTTATTGCTGCTGCTGTTGGTTATTGCTGCTGCTTCTGTTATTGTTGCTGCTGTTGGTTATTGCTGCTGCTGCTGCTTCTGTTATTGTTGCTGCTGTTGGTTATTGCTGCTGCTTCTGTTATTGTTGCTGCTGTTGGTTATTGCTGCTGCTTCTGTTATTGCTGCTGCTGTTAATTATTGCTGCCGCTTCTGTTATTGCTGCTGCTGTTGGTTATTGCTGCTGTTGTTATTGTTGCTGCTGTTGTTTTTTCTGCTGTTGTTGGTTATTGCTGCTGCTGCTTCTGTTATTGTTGCTGCTGTTGTTTTTTTCTGCTTCTGTTATTGCTGCTGCTGTTGGTTATTGCTGCTGTTGTTATTGCTGCTGCTGTTGGTTATTGCTGCTGCTGTTGTTTTTTCTGCTGTTGTTGGTTATTGCTGCTGTTGTTATTGCTGCTGCTGTTGGTTATTGCTGCTGTTGTTTTTTTCTGCTGCTGTTGGTTATTGCTGCTGCTTCTGTTATTGTTGCTGCTGTTGGTTATTGCTGCTGCTGTTGTTTTTTCTGCTGTTGTTGGTTATTGCTGCTGCTGCTTCTGTTATTGCTGCTGCTGTTGGTTATTGCTGCTGTTGTTATTGCTGCTGCTGTTGGTTATTGCTGCTGCTTCTGTTATTGTTGCTGCTGTTGGTTATTGCTGCTGTTGTTATTGCTGCTGCTGTTGGTTATTGCTGCTGCTGCTGCTTCTGTTATTGTTGCTGCTGTTGTTTTTTTCTGCTGCTGTTGGTTATTGCTGCTGCTGCTGCTTCTGTTATTGTTGCTGCTGTTGGTTATTGCTGCTGCTGTTGTTTTTTCTGCTGTTGTTGGTTATTGCTGCTGCTGCTTCTGTTATTGCTGCTGCTGTTGTTATTGCTGCTGCTGTTAATTATTGCTGCTGCTTCTGTTATTGTTGCTGCTGTTGGTTATTGCTGCTGCTGCTGCTATTTTTCTGCTGCTGTTGGTTATTGCTGCTGTTGTTATTGCTGCTGCTGTTGGTTATTGCTGCTGTTGTTATTGCTGCTGTTGTTATTGCTGCTGCTGCTGCTATTTTTCTGCTGCTGTTGGTTATTGCTGCCGTTGCTGTTATTGTTGCTGCTTTTGTTATTGCTGCTGTTGGTTATTGTTTCTGCTGCTATTGCTGCTATTTCTGCTGCTACTGCTGTTATTTCTGCTGCTGTTATTACTGCTGCTGCAGAGCAAGTACGAGAATTGCTACTGCCAATACATACACAACACGCTGTTGTGAGCAAGTAAAACTTTTGTTATTTCTGCTGCTGCTGCTGTTTTTTCTGCTGCTGTTGGTTACTGCTGCTGTTGTTATTGCTGCTGCTGCTGTTAATGTTGCTGCTTTTGTTATTGCTGCTGCTGTTATTTCTGCTGCTGTTGGTTATTGTTTCTGCTGCTATTGCTGCTATTTCTGCTGTTGTTATTGTTATTACTGTTGCTGCTGTTATTGCTACTACTGCTGTTATTTCTGCTGCTGTTGGTTAATGCTGCTGCTGCAGATTTATACAGGTGGAGCTGAGGAAAGTGGAGGGTTTCTGAAAGTGTGCTGCAACTGCAAAAGCAAATGCTAACCAGTATTAGAAGGTTGAGCAGCGAGCTCATTGGCTACTAAAACAGCAGGATCCAATCAGCTGTGCCCTATAGAGAATGATGTGATTGCAAGCAGATTGAGTTAAGGACCTATCAACCTGCGCCATCTAGAGTTTCATGACTGAACTTTGTATTACTCTCATGTGACTCCTCTAGAGTTCATCTCAGAAATGTTTCAAACTGTGCTCAAATATGCCAAGATATAGAAGTCTGCAAGATCTCAATATGAACTCAAACATTTCTCATCAAAAGATCCGAGCTGCTCTCCACATTCATTTTAAAGAATTATTTGTCTCTCATTAGGAAATCTTAGGATAATCATCTGAGATAAAGTTGATATTTCAATGAAACATAATAACTAAGATGTCCTGAGCTCTGAACGAGCAATATCTGAGCTATAAAATGTTCCTTTAATAACTGGACTGTAAGCTTGGCAACAGGTTTCTGTCGCTGAACCAATGGCAACGGAGCGCCGTCAGGCTTCTCCGTTCCTCATCCTCTTTCTTTCCCGAGTATTTGGTGTTATGTCATCGCTCCATACACAGTAATGACAAAAAAGAGGCCGCATTAAAATAATCTTCCGTTTGCAGGCCAGACAAAAGAAGGAAAGTGATTTCTTAACATGAAAGCAATCTACTTACAACCATCTGCTCGTCGTCTAAATCAAAAGTGCTGTTTCCAGAGAAAAGCCGTCCAAACACTCGCTGCCAAACACACATTTGAGACGTGATGTAGTTTGAAGAAGCCAAGTTGCAAAAACATTGTTCTCGCAAGTTAAGACAAACTCATTTGGATACTAACAGACAGACAACAGACCAGTGAAACTTATTATACTGAATTCAGTCCAAATCAGCACACGCTGTAAAAAATAATCATTTCAATTAGAAGCGAAAAGTGTTTTACAGTCTGTTGCCATACAAGAAGTATTAAACTTCAGTATGTGTGTGTGTGTGTGCTCTAGACAAGAGTGTGCTGCTACTTTCCTAAGTACAGATGCAGGATTTTCACCTGCTGAACGATAAAACAGCTGGAAAAATCCCAGATCACAGAAACACTTAGGCCTGTAATTAAACATAGAAACCACATTCCATCATACTAAAAATCACTCCTCCTTAGCAACCACATAGCAATGCCCTAGCAACCACTAAGAACAGCAAAGCAATGCCCTACCAACCACCAAAACACTTTAGCAACCACAAAGCACCACACTAAAAATCACTCAGATTTCCTCAGCAACCATATAGCAATGCCCTGGCAACCACCCAGAAAAGCCTAGCAACTGCAAAGCAATGCCTTTGCAACCATCAAAACACTTTAGCAACCACATAGCAACACACACAAAAAATCACTCAGATCTCCTTAGCAACCACATAGCAATGCCCTGGCAACCACCCAAAACACTTTACCTACCACATAGCAACACACTAAAAATCACTCAGATCTCCCATAGCAATGCCGTGGCAACCACCCAGAACAGTCTTGCAATTGCAAAGCAACGCCCTAGCAACCATCAAAACACTTTAGCAACCACATAGCAATTCACTAAGAGTCACTTAGATCTCCTCAGCAAATATATAGCAAAGCCCTAGCAAAAACACAGAACAGCCTAACAACTGCAAATACCCTAGCAACCAGCAAAACCCTTTAACAACCACATAGCAGAACACCAAAAATCACTCACACCTCCTTAGCAACGCCCTGGCAACTACACAGAACAGCCTAACAACCACAAATACCCTAGTAATCACCAAAACACTTTAGAAACCACATAGCAGAACACCAAAAATCACTCACACCTCCTTAGCAACGCCCTGGCAACCACACAGAACAGCCTAATAACTGCGAATACCCTAGTAATCACCAAAACACTTTAGCAACCACATAAAACAACACTAAAAATCACTCAGAACTCCTTAGCAACACCCTGGCAACCACACGGAACAGCCTAATAACTGCGAATGCCCTAGTAATCACCAAAACACTTTAGAAACCGCATAGCAGAACACCAAAAATCACTCAGAACTCCTTAGCAACACCCTGGCAACCACACAGAACAGCCTACTAGCAATTGCAAATGCCCTAGCAACCACCAAAACACTTTAGCAACCACATAAAACAACACTAAAAATCACTCAGACCTCCTTAGCAACGCCCTGGCAACCACACAGAACAGCCTAACAACCACAAATACTCTAGTAATCACCAAAACACTTTAGAAACCACATAGCAGAACACCAAAAATCACTCAGAACTCCTTAGCAACACCCTGGCAACCACACGGAACAGCCTACTAGCAATTGCAAATGCCCTAGCAACCACGAAAACACTTTAGCAACCACATAAAACAACACTAAAAATCACTCAGACCTCCTTAGCAACTGGCAACCACACAGAACAGTCTAGTTTGAGTTCAAACGCAAGAAAGACAACTTTGTATTTCTCAACTTCAGACTTTTAATTTGTCCTAAAGCAGAAGAGATTATACTGAAAGCAAAAATAGGTGAAATATATTTCCGTGCATGAATGTCTAATACCTTTCTAACATGTCAGACATTTATTGGTGTATCCAGGGCATTAGGTTGGCGACAGAGCTAGCGACAGTTTTAGCCCGTGAGCACGAGACCTTCTGATCCTGCCATGTGTGTGTGTGAGAGTGTGTGTGTAATGATCTCATGGGGTTTATTTTCCACAGCAGATGTCTCGTGTTGAACAACACAGTAAATTGGCGTCCATGCTGACAGACAGATCAACATGTACTGAAAATATGAGAGACATGTAAACACACACTCAAACACACAAATACAAATATTATGATTTAATCTCAGGCAATTAAATAAGATTAAAACATAGGTTCAGATCGGGGCGAGTGTGCATACGCAGGTGTCATCCAATTAAATCTCATTTTAGCTCCTCGTATTCCATAAAGTTAATGTCAAACCAACACTGGAAAGAAAAATCAAAAACGAGATCTCAGTTCTGTCCCAGACTAAACTGCATCTGAGACAAAATATATGAAACATGAGCTCTGAAAGAGAAACCTCAGTGGTTGCCAAAATAAGATTACGGTCATAAAAAGCTAAAATGTTTCATAAAAATGTCTTTTACCACCATATTCATAATAAGAGTTTATAATAAACTAAAACTCAACAGGTTTGGGTTTAGCAGCCAAATAACGTTCGATATATGTGCGAGTGTGTGGCGCCTGAGAATTAATTCTCTAAAAATAAACCTTAACAGTTTCATCAGGAATAATGTCGAATCTGGCAGGCGTGTGTTTACTTTATGAGTAATGCAATTACATAAACTAATACCAGCACATTTCACAGTGTCTTTCCACAGAGCGCTGATCTGAGGTCAGTTTCTACTCCAACACTGATGATGCAGCTGCGACCGTATAGAAAAACACTGTGACTGACTGCAAATAAGTGACTTTTTAAATGTGCAATATCTTCGTATATGTTCGGCGGTGTGGGAGATCGTGTCTTCTGTATCTGCTGAAAAAGATGATTCATGTTTTCTGCCCTGGAGTCTTTTGCACCACAGCAAACTGTTTGTGTGATACTGAAAGTGCATGCTAAGATATTGTGGTCAGCACAAAATAGTCGTTCTAACGGCATGAATTCAGGTCTGTCGGAGATGTGCAATAGATTATATTACAACAGCACTCAAGAGCTCTGTTAGAAAACTAGTGAGCTGCATTGCTGCCCGCGGCCTACACAGACAACTGCCTACTAAGGCTGCATCGTAACTGAAATGCATCCTCATAGTATATATTATGTATGCAACCCCATATGTATATACACCCTGCCCGGCCAAGAAGTCGCTGTTTGGATTTAAATAGGCAAATGCCTATGACTGGATCATTATTATGTTTCTAGCATGTTATATGTTTGGCAACAGTTCTTCTAACCCTAACTGATGGAGTGTGTAGCTTTTTTTTTGGTCAAGATCTTGTATTGACAATGCAAGAGTCAAAAAGAGTGTGAAAAGCTACACACTCCATCAATTAGGGTTAGAAGGACTGTTGCCAAACATATAACGTTTTGAATTCTAAGGCAACATTGCATGCATATATATATATATGAGCATTATCACGCTCGTAGCCGTGCAATGTAACTGTATATATATATACCTACGGCCGAATCACAGCCATGCTGATATACAGCCATATCGCACAGCTACGAGTGTGATATTGTGTTTATACAACAGTTCGACGGCACGAGTGTGTAAATAAATAAGAAATAACAACGGAGTGTCTTTAAAACCCTCTTTTGTGTAGAACTACTTCCTTCCTCCATGGATTCAAATCTCAAGTTGACCAAGGCTCCTTTTACCTGAGCATTACCTGTGCTAATATAACATTCATTCTTCAGGGCGATGTCCATAATATTATATCCATTATAAAAATCCGTTTGAATGTCCGCTGAGGAAAGCGATCTTTGTATTCGTGTAGGGAATTTTCCATAACATACAGTGCTAAAACAACGTCCTTTGTTTACAAAAGTCCCTTTCAATTTAAAAGTCTCTTGCGACTGACTTATTCACTCGTAAAGTTTGCCGGCATCTAATGGCGTATTAATGTAACTAATGGACCCTTTCTCAATACCAAATACAACATATTATTAATATAAAATAATATTTATTGAACACCAATATTTGAATGAGCAACAATAGCCATTATAAATGAGAATAAATAAACACGTGTACAATTCAGTCAAACATACAAAAGCAGTGCTTTACAGGATGTAAGCCGTAATATTAAATTATTAAATTTAACATAGCCCAATTTGATTTGCTCAGGAACAAGTAATAGATTGAAAAGACCAAAGATTGCCCGTTTTATGTACCCAAAATGAATTATATCTCATGTTTAACCACTATAAAAGCCAGCGGCAAATTCCCGAAGCACTGGCCGAGATGAAGCTGTTCTCAGCGGGTACTCGAGCACTGAACGGCTGCTGACGGCCTGGAGCTCGCATCTCAGAAAACGTCTAAACAAATTGTAAAATAGACGATATGATTAAATAAGAGTCACATATTTCAGGTTTAAACAACTACATTCTGACCTAAAAAACTCAAATGGTGAAAAGGTAGGAGTGCTGTTATCACTAGACTATCGCATATATATATATATAACTAGGTTTTGGAACACATGCACAGATCTGCACAGTTATTAATGGCTTTGTGTTGTTTGAAGATGTGCTATACGGTACGTAAAAGATCTACTGTGGTACCACTCCATGAATAGTCATTAACATACACTTAGAGAATGGGTTGTGTGTGTGTGTGTGTGTGTGTGTGTGTGTGTGTCAGCACACAATACACAGATTGTCTTTATCTGACTGGGTGATATGAGCACTGAAATAAGCTCTGGTAATGCCTGACATTCCATTCATCAGAGGAGACTCTCGTGAACACGTCTATTCTGTTAATCTGCAGGGAATGTTATGAAGAAACACACACACGGCCCATTAATGTGAAATGGCTGTAAATGATACAACATGCGTTGGTTTGTGTTACAGGTAACAAAACCCTGGCAGCTGCTCTCTGGTCTCGCATCAGTGGCTACACACAGCAAACACTGTGGATGTGTGCAGACCAATCACATCACAAAAACATGACACAAATGTTACATATATTCCTTAATCTATATAACAGGATCAAAACAGTACTATGGAAACGTAAGCAAAGTAATACCATAGTATTCTTGGAAAACAGCATATAAATATTATACGGTAATAATCCCATGGTATTTATCACAGTACTATCATATTGGGATCTGATACTAGATACTTATATTCGGACAAGATAAGAAACGTATTTACTGTTTATAAAGTAAGTAAAAAGTCACTATAGTAGGTGCTGTATTTCTTCACTAGTTAATTTTAATTAATCCTACGTTGTGATAAATTAATTCTAAATTAATCAGAAATTTTAAAAATATATAATTTAAAATATATTCAGATTTTATCCTTTAATTATATAATAACAGCATTATTAATTTACCAACAGGCATTTTAATAAGCAATTTAATAAAGAAGATTTCCTAAAGGTTTGCATGTGTTATACTGACAGGCGCATCTATATCGCTGTGAAATGTTTAGCCGAAAGTCCGAAAGGAAAGTGGTCTTGAATATCAGAATACAGGCAGCACTCTAATCTGGTTCAGGTCCATCTTGCTCCAGCGATAAGCTTTGCCAATATGGTATCCGTTTCTGCTTGTTTCCTTGGCCGGTTGCCCAGCGTCCATTGTTTTCCCTCCATATCCCACCCTGCACTCATTTACTGCTCCCTCCTTCCCTGTTTGTTCACCGCAGCAACTGTCCTGTGCCCTGATTGGCCGGGATATCTGGCAGCTCAATTAACCGGTAATGTAGTGTTTACCTTTTAAACCACTGAAGAGGAAGTCCTGATGGCAACACACACACACACACACACACATACAAACACATACACACACACACACATATATGCAATGGGTTTGTGTCACTTGGTGCAAAGGTGAATCTCACAAAACTTGTCAAAACATGTCCAGGTCACATCTTAGTCCAAAATTAAAAGAAAGGAAGAAAAAAAAACGAGAAAATGTTTAAGAAAATGTTTTCAAAAAATTATATATATAGGAAAACACATATAAAGAAAAATTTTATATATATATAAGACAATTTAAAAAATATAATAAATATTTTAGAAATATATACATGTAAATATAGGGAATATATATATATATATATATATATATATATATATATATATATATATTATATTTAAAAAAATATATAAGATATAAGACCATTTAAAAAATTTAATAAATATTTAAAAAATATATATATATATGCAAAATTTTAATATTTTTACATTTTCACTATATATATATATATAATATATAATCACAAACACAAACACACACATATACATCTTGTATTTTTTGCTTAATATATGCAGATTTATTACAGATTTTATTACAGAAGTTTTTACTGCAATGTGATTCATTGTCATGAATATTGAATATTTCAATATATGAAAAATTGGTCCTAAAACAAACTTACTTCAGGCAAATATGATCTGAAAGTATTTATTTATTCATTTATTATTATTTTGGGGTGAGGTATGACCTGGACGTGTTTCCGCACATGCATTCGTTTCTAGTGACGTCCCATGTAGGTGTTGAACCACATGTCATTTATAAATATTTCTGATACAAATCAGGGAAAAGCCCCTGGGCTGATGTTTTATCTATACATGCCATATGCAAAGCTAGAAATTAAGTAAACAATGTACTAGAGGTGCATGGTTTTTGAGAAGAGAGACTGACGGAGCTCAGAGTCACATCCAGGCATCTTGTAGGAAAGAGAAAGCGAGCGTCCGGGAGCCGAGAGAGCGAGCGAGGGACTCCTTCATTCAGCGGTTGCCAGTTGTATAATGAGAGTGTCAGTGTTGGTTAGCGTGTCTGTCGACTGCTCGCTCTCTCCGGCTGTAGACAGCCCTCATTAGCCCAGTAATGGCATGCCGTAGGCCCTTTCACCACAGAAAGGTAAAGAGAGAGAGACACACACGGACGGCAGATTTTACAGTAAAATGAAGTCCTGCGGCAGGACGGGAGGAGAGAGAGACGATATAAAGGCCAGCGAGACAGATGTCTGTGGCGGTCCGCCCCGGGGGACGCCGTCGCTACAGTCTATTAGCACATAATAAGATCAGCGGCAACATGACAGAATTACACCCGCCCACAAATTAAAAACCAACAAACTGCTGTGTAAATGAATTAACAGCCGCGCGCGATTGCATCTTTTAAGTGTTTACACAAATGACGTGATTACACCCGTTTGTCACATCGGTTACTGGTTCAGCGCTCGGTCAGAAGAGCTGACTGCGTCGGGTCAATGCGATTCCACCTCTAAACGAGCTGTTAATTAAGAGATTCATTCTTGGTTTGATGACGAATGCGGCGAAGACGGTTGGTTATAATTTAGCTAATTATTTACTTCTTCCCCTCAGATAAGGCACCTCTTATCGGTTGCTCTCGACTATTTTTCACACAACACGACATCAACATTCAGCAGCGACGCTCTTTTCCCATTTCCAGACCCAAATGCCAGAGAAGTGCGACACGTTCAACCCCGATCGGCCCGCCAAGATACGGTTGAGATGGGATGATAAGAAGGGTCAATGAGGTCAGACTGCAACATACACACACAACAGAGTGGAACAGAAAACAGCCCTGCACTCATTCTGACGGATCTGAGCTATTCTACAATTTCTACACAAACATACAAGTGCATGAATACATGCTTTAATGTGTATGCATGTATCTTTTTATGTGTGTGTTTATGCATGCATGCAACTCTATCAAAAAAGTACTGTGGTACAGTGATGGTATCAGATGGTAATACTATGGTATTTTGAAATACGTCATGGTGCATGTCCAAAATACCCTAGTAGTACCATGGTGCATGTCCAAAATACCCTAGTAGTACCATGGTGCATGTCCAAAATACCCAAGTAGTACCATGATGCATGTCCAAAATACCATGGTACCATGCAAAAAAAATAATACTATAGTAGAACTATGCCAAAATATAATAGCCACACCATGGAGCATGTCCAAAATACCCTTGTAAATACCCCCCCAAATAGTAATAGTACCATGGTGCACATCCAAAATACCCCTGTAGTACCATGGTACCATGCAAAAACATATATATATATATATACATATATATATATATATATATGTTGTATATTTACTATATATGTACACACACATATATATACAATAGTAGTACTATGGTGCATGTCCGAAATATCCTAGTATTACCATGGTACTGTACTGTAGTAGTACTATGGTACTTGGCGCTATAGGAACGCCAAGGTCATGGGTTTGATTCCCAGGGCAAGCAAGAACTGATAAAATGTAAATGTGGATCTTTAATGCAATGTAAGTCACTTTGGATAAAAGTGTCTGCCAAAATGCATAAATGTAAATCCATAAATGTGCATGTCCAAAATACCATGATAGTACCATGGTACAATGCCAAAGAAAAACTATTAAAAAAAACTATAATAGTACCATTTTACTTTTTTGCACTTTTGTGCAAGTGAAATGCACATATAAACCAAAAAGTTCCACAGTTATGCCATGGTATTTTAGACATGTACCATGTTACTACTACAGTATTTTGGACATTGTGGTACTGCGATTTTTGGAAATACCTTGCAGTACCATATAAATAATAATATTTTATGTAAAGCAGCTTTGAAACAACATGTATTGCAAAAAGCACTATGAACACACTGAATTGATAATAACCACAGTATTACCATGTGATACTATCACTGTACCATGGTACAGACAGAGTACTTTTCTAAAGGATCATTGGGATTATTTCATGGTACTTTAATATGATATCATTTATTATGGTAAATGATCAAAAACATGATACTTTTTTAGTAATTGACATTGGGACATTTGGAGAATAGTATAAATTCTATACATGTATTTTAGTACCATGGTAAATGTTAAAGTGCCTTAGAATTACCATGGTACCACAACAGTACTTATTTGTACAGTAAGGCTGGAACATGGTAACATTTACTATAGTAAATGACCAAAAACCATGAGTAAGTAGTATAAGATTTTTTGTAATTGACATTTTGATTAACATATCCATTTACCATGGTACCTTTATGGTAAGGCGCTTCAAAGATCATGATTATTCCCATGTCATCTTAGTGGTAATACCGTGGTACTAGTTTGCGCAGGTTGTCAGTACGTGTGTGTTGGGGAGGAGAGAGTTAAACCTCTTATCTCGATGCACCAGAAGACATTCCACTATGAGGCCACAGTTTGCTAGTTTCCTGCCTTCTGCCCATTGCCCTATTTTTACCCCATCTTTACCCTCGTACCCTCCACAGCTTTTTCCTCCACACACACAAGCACTTCCTGCTATTCACACACAGCTACTGTGTTGTTTTAAAGGGTTATAACCTGTGCCAAAGCAACGCCACCTTCACCGCGCCAGAGGAAATGTTGTGTGTACGGAACTGCTTTGCATCGCGCTTTGAAATGACATATACGTTTGATTTTGATGTATACAGTATCGTGTTCAGAGCATTCGCTACTGTAAACTAACCTGCCAAATGAACTTGCCCTTTGAAATGAAACGTCCCTTTACAACCCGCTTCTGGAGGACTTCTGAAAAACCTGAGAGCATCAAGGTCTTTTTCGTACGCCAGAAATTACACTTTCTTAATGTAGTGACCAACCAAAACCAGATTAGTACAGCGTTGCATCAGCTGGACGAATAAAAAATAATATATTCACAATGATTTTGGCAGTGAAAACAAATTAAGCACCATTGAGAGTACCACAATGATTCATTGCAGTGAGTGAATCAACTGAGTTTAAACTCTGATTCAGTGATTCATTAAAATGTACAAATATATGTAAGTAAATTACTATGAATATCGACTATTGATATACTAGCGCGTATAAATGAAAAACATATATATATATATATATAAAATACACACACATTTCACATTTTAAATGTACATTTTTTACGATATTGTCCACCCTTAATGGTGTAGTTTATATATATATATATATATATATATAGTACGATATTATCCAGCCCTAACAGTGTAGTTTTACTATAGTACAGTAATATTTTTAGAACACAACCAATGTTCCTCCTCATTGACAGTTCTGTAAAATCACATCTCCGTCTCGACTCACTGAAGTGTGTCTGTGGCATTTTTGTGGGAACGAAAAGGAGAAGAGAGATGGTTAAGTGCTGTATGAATGTGAAATTAGCGGTGGCGGATCACTGGTCACAGTTCAGACTTACACATCATCTACACGAGTGAGAATGAAATGAAGGGAAACACTCGCTGTGGAGGCAAATATATTGAAGCGATCCTCAAACATCCCAGAAACTGGGAGTGACACAGAGATGAAATACTGGGACACACTTGGTCTCTCTATCTGAAATGTCTCCCTTACCATATGTTAATGAGCAAATAAAGCTTCTTATATCATGGTATGACCATCTGATGTCATCATTTTACCATGTTAAAGCCACAGTGCTTTACTGCATTACACTGTCTCTCTCTCAGATCACCTTACAGTCTCTGTTCACAGCCAGACGACAGGTTACACACATACAGCAGGTCAAATCACAAACACTGAAAGTCAATAGAAACACAAGATGATTTGAAATGTGAGTTAATCATGAATAACAGTCTATATGCCGGCGCTGGAGGAAATCACGTTTGGGGAATTGAGAATTGAATCTATTTTTCACTGAAGGACAGAAAACACAAAGCAGAAGTTGTGAATCCGCTTCCCCATTGACGACGAGTCGCTCGTGTTTAATCTGCTCATCAAAAGCGCTTTCGAAGATCTCGAGGTCACGTCTTTGTGTCTAACCAATGTCCCTCGGGTCTGAATGCATGTCTTAAATGATATCACGCTTTACTGACAGTAAACGGCATAAAAATTATTTTTGTGCAGTATTACTTATACATTGTTATAGTATACACTATAGCTTAAGCTTTTATTTTAATATTTTCAATTTTAGTTTTTGTTATATGCTTTTG
The DNA here is from genome assembly GCA_039654765.1 of Mylopharyngodon piceus. Classification (NCBI taxonomy): domain Eukaryota; kingdom Metazoa; phylum Chordata; class Actinopteri; order Cypriniformes; family Xenocyprididae; genus Mylopharyngodon; species Mylopharyngodon piceus. The sequence continues at coordinate 33,091,452 of CM077460.1, read as the reverse complement.
ACATTTTTAATTTAGCTTAAATGTATTGTAATTATACCATCTTCTGACGAAAAACTTTAAAGGTGAACTGTATTCAGACAGGTTTCCCTGAACACGCCCCCTGTCTGTCATTGGTCAAGCCCAAAACATAGCCCCGCCCCAGACTCACACCATTGGTTGAGTCAATGTTACTGCGTCAGACCTGCTAAAACAAACTCTGCATGGGAAATTACACACAATCACCTTTAAAAATTTAAAAATACATTTTTTATTTAGTTATTTTATATAGATTTGTTTAATTTTTTTAGATCCCGAGAACAGCTTCTCCTTCTGTTTAATCATTTAAGTGACGACTGCTCCTGAAGGTCTTGTGATGCAAAGAGAAAAGTTGTCGGCCAATGCTGATCATTAAAAATGCTAAATATCATCATTATTTTGGCCTGAGTTATATATGAGTTCATCTTGACGTGAATATGTGCATGCATGTGTGTGTTACTGTAATTATTTGGCCGTGTCTTTGCGAGAGAGCCACCTGGTGAGCTGTTATAGGGGAGAACAGTGGGGTCATTGTGTGTGTGTGCTGGGTGATACAGGCTGAGTGACCCATTTAGGGGCCAGTCAACACACACACACACACACACACACACACACACAAGAGCCCACTATGTGTAAGACATCTGGAGGGCCTCAAACAGACGAGCATGACTACATACAACTGCATGAAAAGATACACACACAGACAGACACTTAAACACACAAAGACAAGACAGACAAACACAAACACTCTCTTTCCCACAGTATATGTCACTTACACTTAAACATGGAATAGAAAAGATCCTACTAAAGGAAACATGAGTTTTTCAAGCTAGTCGAACCTGTGGAAATGAACTGCAATTAATTTGCATCATTGTATGTCTTATTTATTATATTATGATGCATTTGTCATCGCTGCTTATCTCTGAACCTTTCATTCACAATCAATGCATCTCTTATAATATATGACAAATGCATATGAAGTTTTGGTAGTAATTATGCTAGTGTACTCCAAAAATGAACTGTATGGTCCATTGTCTCTCTTCTAAGACAATGGACCATATATGCAAATGCATATTTCATTTCTAGGAAAATAGACCTAAAGTACTGATGACTCATGTTGCATTTGCATATTGTAATCTTAATACATACTGCATATTGTGGCCCTGATAAGCCAGAAAAGACCCTGAGGAGATGCGTTTACAGAGACAGACATCATCCAGCACTCCTCAAACACATTTCTCAGAAAGTACAAAGCATGTAGCAAACAAAAACATTATAGGTTTTCTCTGTGTATGCTCCTCACATGTACTATTTACTATATATATATGTAGTATAGTACTATAAATAACTATAAAAAAACGAAACAAATTTACACAGTAAAATACCGTTTTCCACTGAAACAGTAATATACCATAAAACAATGGATTCTGGGTAATATTTGTCATTTTAAGAAAACAGGCCTAAAGGCTACTTTCTCGAAAATGACAAATAATATTGCATTGTATAATGCAATATTATAATAATGCATTGTAATATACAGAATGCAATATACGATAAAAACAATGCATTCTGGGTGATATTTGTCATTTTCGAGAAAGTAGCCTATAGGTTACTTTCTCGAAAAATGTCAAATAATATTACCCAGAATGCATTGTTTTTACGGTATATTACTGTTTCAATGGAATTTGAATTTTTTTGTTTGTTTTACAGTTTTATATATATATATATATATATATATATATATAGTGCTGTCAAATGATTAATCGTGATTAATTGCATCCAAAATAAAAGTTTGTGTTTACATAATGTGTGTACTGTGTATATTTATTATGTATTTATAAATACACATACATGTATTTATTTAAGAAATACTTACATATGCATGTATATTTATATATTACATTTACATATAATTTATATTATATGTAAATATAAATATTTTATATATGAATATATTTTTGTTAAATATATACATGTGTGTTTGTGTGTGTATTTATATACATACACAGTACACACACATATTATGTAAACAAACTTTTATTTTGGATGCGATTAATCGCGATTCATCATTTTGACAGCACTATATATATACATAGTAAATATACAGAGAGAGTAATATTAGCAACAATGTGCAGATAAGCATAATAATGTTTTTGGTCACTGCCAGTCATGGCAGAATGTGGATTGTGAGTTTCTGCAGGTCACAGTGAAGGACGCAGACTGATGAACAGATTGTGTATTGTGTAAGCCAGTGTAATCAAGGCATCATATCAGACTTCATATCAAATTACAGTAATGCTGAAATGCATCCGGGGCTGCTGGAGACACTCCTCGCTATAAGTTGTAAAACATGTGTTGTTCATTAAAGCGAGATCCCGCTCAAGTTTAGAAGCATTTAAACCTGATTCACATTGATCAAAAACAACATCTAACATGTCACTGAACACCCTGCTGTGCAGTCCAGATATGTTTAGTCTGTAGACGGCGACTCACAATTGTTTACCTATCGAGAGAATAGAACAAAGACGGACTTTGGGTTAAACAAACAACGTGGAAAGTTCAAGGTCGTGACCCACACACATCTCGTGGATCAGAGGTAGCGCTGTCTCTTTGTTGTGACTGGTCTGCCCGAAAAACTCCAAACATTTGAGCTTCAAAGTGGGTTAAAACCAAGACATGTCGCTGGCATCTTGCTTTAGTTTCCTCCAGGAATGTAATCGGATTCAGTCCGGCAACATAAATCAAATTTGCGGTTGCCGAAGCGGGTGGCTCGTTTTGGGTTCTGTATAATTAATTGACTTAATAAAACAAAACGTGTAAATTCACTAAACGATTTAGCCGGAATTATCGCCGCTAATCACAGAGGATTACTAAAATTACTCATTGCATTTGCAACGACTGCCAGCGCTGTTGTGTTTCGCTGCAAATTCAAGGCAAAGTCCCAGAAGTACGAGTCAGATTTGAAGTTGCTGTTCACAGAATTCTGAACCCATGCAGTCGGGATTTGCCTCTGGATATACTGTAATACTAAATGATATCATGGCCTCTGGATATAAACAACTGAGCTCAAGCACTTACGGTGTGTGCGTCTGAAAACAGACGCTCATCTTAGAAGGTGACATACTACAATATTTGTTCTGCTTTCAGCCTCTTATTTAAGTGTGCAAGTGTCATTTTAAACATCTAATGTGTCCTAACATCCTTTTTTTGCAGATATTAATATGCATATTCTGCATGCATTTCCATAAATGTTCAGTAAACTGCCAGAATGCAATGCAAACAGGAAGTGATGTTAACTGTGCATTTAACATCTCTCTAATAACTTCCAAAATTAGATCTTTTTACACAAAATTGCATAAAAATGCAAAATACTGCTTTATTTCAGAGATGCATGCATATGCATATAACTGCATGCCATTTGCTACATGCATCATATGCAATGGCATGTGGTCATGTGATAATTTTGCATACTACTGCTGAAACGCAGCTACTTTAGTCAGTTCCAAACCCAGCCAATGCCTCTACAGGTGGCAGCAGTTGTATGTCTTAATAAAGGCTAATCTTAGCAACAGAAAAAAACGGAGTGAAACAGAAAGAAAGAAAGAAAGAAAGAGGGCAGAGGTCGACGTTCTATTAAGACTAATTTCACCACCACCAGCGTCTACCCTACACACTAGACTTTCACTCAGGCTCGTAAATGTCTCGCTGCAGACCGGCCATATTTAGACAGGTTTTACACAAAGCTTTCTTCCTCCCACCACGAGGCCTTCGAAAGAACAAGAGACGCCTGCCGAGTAGAATGAGCTTCGCTGAGTTAAAGAACATTACTACTTCAACTTTGCTTTCATAACTGTTTTCTACTCTAATATGACCATGTTTTTTTTTGGTTGTACCTCATTTATCTCAGTTCATGGGTAATATATCATCATCAATATTTTTTATTTCATAATTAATTATACATAGTATTACATATTAACCAAAAAAGGTCAAGTCTTTTTTACCTACCCTTTTTTCACTATTAAAATGAATATATATATATATATATATATATATATATATATTTTTTTTTTTTTTTTTTTTTTTTTTTTTTTTGGGGGGGGGGGGGCAACACACATTAATAATAAAATTTAACTTGCATTAAAAGTTGCAGATTTAAGCTGCATTAAAAGTTGTATTAAGTTGCATGTAAGAATTGTATGCAATTGTATGTAAAAATGTAAATACTGTAATATATAGGATAAATTTTGGTTGCATAAAAAAACAAAAATTGTATGTAAGTATATGTAAAAATGTAAATATTATATAGGATCAATTTAAGTTGCATTAAGAACCGTGTAAAATTGTATCTAAAAATATAATATATAAGATAAATTTTAGTTGAATTAAAAAACACGTATAAAGTGTATGTAATTGTGTATTAAAATATAAGAAATATACAGGATCAATTTAACTTACATTAAAAATCATGTAAAAATTGTATGTAAACATTTAAATAATAAAAAAAATTCAGAAATGTAAATTTACTATAAGAGAATATATCATATGTATAATTTATAATTTTACACATTGGCAAATAGATTTTTTAAGCATAACCCTCACAAAATTTTGTTAGTCGCACACTTACAACAAGAAAAATCTAATTTTTGCTTTATTTTTAATGTCAATTTCTCAGAATAAGAGTACTGTAGAAATTGAGCTAATGTAAAAGATATTGCAAGATATTAGAGCAACATTACGATTACGCAGAACATTTCTCAGGCTCTACTAATCATAAAACAGGAACTGCTCATATAAACCATAATGGCATGTTTTACTTTAATGCACTTTCCCATGAATATCTCCATTTCTGACTATGAACGACACGTAAAGATGCTCTTAATGAGATGTATGATGAGGGGAATACAGATATTGTCAGTAAATCAAGGTCACAGGAGTAATCTGTGGAGTTTGAGTGTGATTTACTGGAGATGTGAGCTTATGATGACCGCAGTGGCTGTTTGAAGGGTTTTGAGCACCAGCTGTTACGCTTCTAATCCCACATTCTCTCTATCTGTTCTCCGCTCCGTCATGACCGCTGTCTCTGCTTTTCTTTTTTTACTTTATTGCATTTTGCATGTCCTTATCTCACTCCATCTGTCCATTCTCACATTCATGCCACTGTCTCTCTTTTCAGTGCTTTATGAACTCAAACCTGTATGATATTCTACTGTGGAACACAAAAGGAGATGTTTAGCACAATGTTCATGTTGATCTTTTACATACAGTACAACGAAAGAAGACAGTGATATTTTGTCATACAAAAGCATCATAACAGCAGTCTATAGGACTCATGCTCTATATGTTTAATCTTCTGAAGTCACACGACAGTACTGACTGATGAACAGACCACAAGATGTGAGTCACTAAACAATCTCATCTGATTTCAAATCACTTCTTAATCTCATTTTCACTTACAAATAACAAACTTTGAGTGACTGGTTCTTGAATTTATAAAAACAAATAGCATAATTTTTTATTTATTTATTTTTATATTTTAAACATTTTTTGTATTTAGCCGTTTAAACAGTAAAATTTTATATTATTTAAATTTTTACATACAATTCATGATTTTTAATGCAACTTAAATTTATCTTATATATTATTTGCATTTTTACATACACTTACATACGTGTTTTACGCTATTTTCAATGCAAATTAAATTGATCCTATATATTATTTACATTTTTACATACAATTTTTATGTTTTACATGATTTTTTAATGCAAGATAAATTGATCCTATATATTATTTACATAAAAACATTTTTTTTTTTTACATTTTTGTAATGAAACCAAAATTTATCTTATATATTATTTGCATTTTTACATACAAATGCATACAATTTTTCCATGCAACTTAATACAACTTTTAATGCAACTTAAATATGCCACTTTTAATGCAACTTAAATTGATCCTATATATCATTTACATTTTTACAAATAATTTTACATGATTTTTTAACGCAACTTACGTTTATCCTACATATTATTTACATTTTTACAAACAATTTTACACGATTTTTAATGCAACTTAGATTTATCCTATATATTATTTACATTTTTACATAGAATTACAAACAATTTTTTTCTTATATATTATTTCTTGTATATTTTTTATATTTCTTATATATTATTTACATTATTAAACAATTTTACATTATTTTTAATGCAACTTACATTTATCCTATATATTATTTACATTTTTACAAACAATTTTACACTATTTTTAATGCAACTTACATTTATCCTATATATTATTTACATTTTTACAAACAATTTTACACGATTTTTAATGCAACTTACATTTATCCTACATATTATTTACATTTTTACAAAAAATGTACACGATTTTTAATGCAACTTACATTTATCCTATATATTATTTACATTTTTACGTAGAATTACAAACAAATTTTTTTACGTTTTTAGTACACCTAAAATTTCGTATATATTTACATTAAACACAATTTTACACAATTTTTAATGCAACTTAAATTTATCCTATATATTATTTACATTTTTACATTAAATTTTTACGTTTTTTTAATGCAACCAAAATTTTTCCTATATATTATTTACATTTTTACATAAAATTGCATACCATTTTTACATGCAACTTAATATAATTTTTAATGCGAATTAAATTTTCAACTTTTAACACAACTTAATTGTGTCCGTTTCTCTCACAAAGCATCATATGACTGCAGAAGACATATAGCGCCCAGGTCACATGAACTACTGATATAATGCTCCTCAGCTTTCATTGCACAAGAGCAGCGTGAACATCCGGCTAAACATCTCCTTTTGTGTTCTACAGACGAGAGAAAGTCATACGGGTTTGGAACGACACGAGGGCAAGTAAATGATGACAGAACCTTGATTTGTGTGTGAACTCTCTCTTTAACACAGATATTATTATGTGTTCTTTGTGTGTGTTTGCAGTACATGAAAGCTCTACCCCACGCATGCCCTCTGGGCTCTGGCATACATCCACTGTACTCCCTCAGCCTCTTTCTTCTCCTTCTCTCCATCTAAGCTTAAGCACACAGCATCCACACAGTGTCGTTCTCCGGGTGAAAGACGGCAGCTTTTCAGACACTTTTGATGCCTGATTTACCACGGTATTCCACACTAAAAGATTTGATATACAAAAACAGAGAAAGCAACATCATAAAACACGCCATACACCGTGGCCTATCTGTAAAACAGACATTTGGGGACGGGTTATCTGTGCTTGTCGAATGCTTTACACACAATACACTAGTATGGTAACAGTAGATGGTGTGGAAATCAGTGCCAGCCATCTCATTTGAATCACTGTGTCTATTGTACGCAAACACTGACTGTCTTTTGCATGTATTTAAAGTGTTCGACATCATATAACATGGAGACTATACTGTTTGTACAAGCAAAACATTAGTGCATTCAAATCACTGAATAAATATCCATCTTAGCAACAGCAACCGCCCAAAACACAGTGACTTTTGCACATTCAAACACCACTTATATTTTGCTCAGGAAATGCATGAAACTAGTTGATTTAACAAACATGCATGCAACACTTGAGTCAAAAGGTTTTGGTAATCTAGGATTATAATCTGCATAATTTTGCATCTTTTTCTGCGCATTTTATTCAGCCAGCCAGAGAGTGAATTTGGCCTGAAATGGTTTTGAAAAAGCCTGAGCTGATTTGACAGGACAAGTACACAGGAAAGCTATTACTGCGGCTGGTGTGAAGAGAATAGACTCCACGGCTACATTTGCAGATGGGTTTTTTTCTTCAATGATTTCCTCTCACTCTCTTTTCGTGTTAATTTCACCTCGAGCTGCACGAGACTCTTTATCTCACAGCATTTAAAGCTGCAGCACTGTATGCGCCCTCAGTGTTTGTTTAAGGATGTGAGCTCACGCCACTGCGGCCATACTGGACGAACGATCTGAGGCCAAGGCGAGGTGAAATTAAGTCATATTTAGGAAAGTGTAGAGAGCCTAAACAATGTTAATTTTAGTTTTACTGCACGTGATTATATATTAACCACAATACCAGCGTGATTTCATTCATATTTGGGCAGTAGGTGTTTGTATGCGTGGTGCACATGATCATTTTTGTATTTGAATAGACACTTTTAAAGACCCCCTGTGGTGAAGATCAAGTTTTTAATGTTGTTTATATGTCTATGTGGTGTTTTTAATATGCTTTAAGACAACCATATGCAAATTCATCAGTCAACACCACTGCTGAGTATTTTCTCAAAAACCCCGCCCCTGTTTCCTACCATGACAAACATGTGACCAACCCCGTCAACGAGAGGGCGGGGCTTTTCTCCACTTCCTCTTCTTCTTCTGAATCAAGTTTCTGGTTCAAACGTTTATGACTGAATTAAACCAATATTTCCACTTGCCACGTTGTGTAGCGTTTACTACAGTTGAGCGAGTGGATCAGGTAATCCGAGCTGGTGAGATTGAGTGGAGGCGGAGACTAATTTGCACATTCATGAATCTACGTATACTAAATGAAGCAACGGTGTCGCGTTACATTCAAGGTATTTTAAGGCATGAAGAAATTATTTTCACTGGAAAAAACATTTAAATATGTCATTTTGAATATCAAGGATGTTTTAAAGGATAAAATTGATCTTATATATTAATTACATACATGTTTTACGTTATTTTCAATGCAAATTAAATTGATCCTATCTATCATTTACATACAATTATATACAATTTTTACGTTTTCTAATGCAACTAAAATTTCTTATATATTTACATTTTTACATACATTTTTTTACATATTTTACATTATTTTTAATGCAAGTTAAATTGATCCTATATATTACTTACATTTTTGCATACACTTTTTACGTTTTTAATTCATCTTATATATTATTTATATTTTCACATACAATTTTTACACAATTCTTAATGCAACTTAAATTTATTCTATATGTTATTTACATTTTTACATAAAATTGCATACAATTGCAAAAATCATTTAAATATGTCATTTTGATTATCAAAGATGTTTTAAAGGATAAAACGATTGACTGCAGGGGAACTTTAGCCTATATCAATGTACAGACAGCACCTAAAATATAAACTTTTAAGTATAAACAACTTTAGAGAATTACAAATCCATGCAAATCCCCAGTAATTGCGCAACTCATCAGTAAATGATGCAACTTTGTCAGAGAAAAAACCTTTTAGTGATAAATTAAATCCAGATGTGACTTGTACTAAAGTCATTTAATTATCTTCAGAACTAAAACATAAGTGAAACATTGCCATTGTTGGCACCTATATGTGCCATATAATACCTATGAATATTAATGAGATGATGTAGGCATTAAAAGCTGGAACAAACCAAGTTCTCTCAGACTCGAGGGGGGTCACAGAAACAAAGCATCAGTATTTGACAGCGAAGCGCTTCAGGAAGAGCTCAGGAGCGAGTGGGCCGCTCCGGCCTCTTAAAATTCCTGAGGTCTATCTGAAAACAGAGATACGGCCATCGTGTTCTTGTTTTTAGAACAAGGCCTCTGTTTTTCCCTGACTTGGCTCTTTCCATTCACTGGTGGTATGGAGGGCCTCTGGAGTCTCTAAAAAGGGTCCATGTTTATTTGCACATGTCTGTCATACGATTTTCTCATGTTAAGATGAGGCATTTGCACTAATGCTACGACTTGACCCTGGAGAGCCACACCGGAGCGCTTGTTTTTAGCAAAATAATCAGGCAAAAAAAATATATTTACCCAAGATGTGAGTTTTCAGGCTTGACTGAAATTGATAAGATGAAAAAACGTGAATTCTGCAGAACGGTTAAATGCAAATAATAAAAAAACAACTAACTTCATAATTATGCATTCCTGTAGCTCAAACAATGCCAAGGTCATGGGTTCGATTCCTAGGGAATGCATGAACTGAATGCAATGCAAGTTGCTTTGGATGAAAGCATCTGCGAAATGCATAAATGTAACTGATGCATAGTTAGGACAACAAAATAAATCATTTTATCCCGTATATTTTGGTCCAAGATTATGCAAAACTACGCAAGGTAAAAAAGCCTCAGACTATATTAAATGCAAGGATAAACATGCCAGGGAATGCATGAACTGATAAAGTGTATATCTTGAGTCAAACGCATGTAAAAGTAATGCAAATGTGCATTTTGTGCAATGAATTATTGGCTACCAAGTGCATGCAAACATAATTCACAATTTTCCTACTCATGTCATGTTAAGCACATATTTGCTTACTTTTGTACAATAAACTGTTCTGGTCGTCACTTGTACAGTCTGAGTCACCAAGCAAAACTGCAGTAGGAAACTCTGGTTTAAAGCATCACTATAAATAAACGTTTTTTGCTTAAACTCCGCAAGCTTGCTTCATAGTTTCCAGCAAAAATCTGGCACTGGGAAAGGCAGAGCCTCATTAAGAGTTTATAACCCGACCACAATATCAATAGCGTGGATAAAAAAGGGACAGAAAGATTACAGTAAGACCTGGCTTACAGCGGCGAGCGGCTCGTGCCTTTGAAATGTCAAGAGGAAGGAGGAGGTGAACCCATCACGAAACTCATTTAAACACTCGTACCTGGAACGCCGCAATACAAATATTCTGCTGCACTTTCGCCCTGCAGGTATATTTAAAACATAAACGCTGTATACGTCTCTCTCTGTCTGTGAAATGGAAGTGCGCAGACTGGTGCAACGATTTCCACACGCGAGCTTAGTCAGGCAAAAATATCCCGAAAACAGGAGCCGTTTCGATAATCTGTGACTTTACGCGGCGTCTCACGCCTCCCCCTCTGTTTCCTAATCTCGACCGACAGCAGGTGAACAAATTAGGAGCTTTCAAAAAGAATGCCTGCAAAAAATAATTAAGAAAATATTTTTAAACAAAGTTGGTCGCAAGAATCAAAAAAACACGTCTGGTTGGTCCAAACTGAAGCGTCGTCTGGCTTTGCTGATTAGCTGTCTTTAAAAACTTAATTATGAAAGCGTTAAGAGATGCTGCCAAAAGCCGCCTGACGAGGAGGACCCGGCTGAGACCAGCTGTGAGCGGCAGCAATGGCACTTACAGTATAATTTGAAGTTTACTCTCCGCCGTAACCGCGTCTGGAAAAACAAACAGTTTATCTCGTTCTCACCACAGGTCAGAGGTTCAGGAAAGCGCTGCAGTGTAAAATGGCTGCAAACTCGTAGGGGGTTTTTAAGTTCCTGTGGTTTCAAATAATTGCAAACATGCTGCCAACAGAGACTGCACTTACAGTAACTAGTGGCTGATGCTAACTAGCGGCCCTGTAGTTTAGTATTTAGGTGAGATGTCATCAGTTCAAAGCTGAAATGCAATAAAACCTGCAGTTATTCTATCTTAAGCACACTAGACATGCGTCCCACCAGATCTGCAGCCAATTAGGACTACTAAACGATTACAAATCAAACACACACTGACTCTGTTTACTAGTCATGGGTTTACCAGCCTGAGGCTCTTTATCCTGAGGCAGGCGTTCCTTTAATCTACCAGCCCGAAACCATACGGCCCACCGGAGAGAGAATCACAAAGCAACATCTCAGTTGTTTCTCCTAGAATGCAATCTTCTTTTGCTTTTTGCTTTTGCATTTTCTGCTAAATAATGTGTTGGCTCAACAGTTTGCATAAATTTTTTGAGTTATGACAACTCTGAGTGAATTTACGTTCAACCAACAAGCTACATTGAGTTAGAGGAACTTAATTTGTAGCATAAACAGATTTTTAAGTTAAAAAAATTAAGTCGCTCCAACTACCAGAGTTGTCCCTGGAACCAATTAATCTTATCTATTTCAGTTCAAATCCACAGCTATCATAGCACATGCTAACATAACTTATTTAACATGTATATTTAATGAACGAATAAGATATAACTTGTCACTGGCATTAGCGCAGTCATTGCTTATAGAGTCAGTGTAGTGTTTACCTTCATGTTTCTACTCTTCAACACAAACTTCAACATTACAGAAACTCTTTTAAATGTCAAACATAACAGCATTAAACAGGTCTTTCGCTTCACTAAAACAAATAAACACTTAATTTTAACATTTATTCTCCTTATTCGATCCGCTGCAAAGCATGTTGGGAACTAGAAATCCACTGCCTAATTTCCGAAGTTATCAAGACAATTTCATTAAGTTACTACAACCTAATTTTAAAAAAGCCATTTAACACAGAAATTTGAGTTTAAATTACAGAAGATATTAAGTTAATGTAATGATCAACATTATTATGTCAACAGAACTCAACAAAATAATGTTTGCAACTTAAAAGGTTTAATTAAAACAATAAATTTGAATTTTTTACTTGCAACCATGCATTTATTAAGTTGTGGTAACAGGTCCCCTGAATTACTTTTTAGAGATCTCGAAAAATGTCTCAAGTCACATTTATTTCATACAGTGCAGATTGTTTCGAAAGAGCTTCACAGAAATAAATATGTGGCAAAATAATGAAATTACTTCAATTTCAGCTCTAAAGCGGCTCTACAGAAGACATTAATCATTATTCAGCTCAATTTAGTGCCAAGATAAAATTCAACATGAACTCAAATATTTCTCATTAAATCTCACGGCAACTATTTTCTCATTTATTTATAATTTCTCTAATTTCAGGTGAAATGAAATATGTGAAACACAAGTAAGTAAAGGGACATGGTGATGGAAAAAATATGAGATGGGAGGGAAAATAAAAAAATATATCAATGCTTTAGCTTTCTCTCGAAAATGTTTTGCTTTCGCTCGCAAAGAACTCAAAACATTTGCGAGAGAACGCAAAGCACTGACATATAATTTTTCCTCCCATCTCCCTTTAGGGCCTCTGTAAGTAAGAACTCATTAACCACTTTAACATCTCATTTTTGTTTTTCTGAGAAATTAGGTTTATAGAGTTTCAGATCTCAAAAATATCTCACACAATACTCAGATTTGCCATGATAAAGTGTGCAATCAAACTCAAAATTGATTCAAATACTTCTCATCAAAGATCTGCATTCATTTTAAAGCTCTATAATCTATTTTCTCATTTATTTAGTTGTATTATTCCTCTAATTTCAGGAGACAAATATGTGAAAAACTCTATTGAGCTTCACAAAACAAACCTCTAACATCTTGTACACAGAAATGAGATTAGATGGAGAGCAAATTGAGACTTCTTTTGCTTAAAAGTTTCAGATCTCAACAATGTCTCAAATATTGCTCAGATTCGCCGAGATAAAGTGTGCAATGCTGCGATCACTTTCACAAAGATCCACATTAATTTCAGGAGAAATATCTGAAACGTATGCAAAAACTCCTGAGCTGTGAAAGAGCAACCGCTGAGCAATAAACACATATTTAAACACAACAAATCCAGTTCCTGTTTGTTCCTAATTCAATTTATTCCCTTATTAAATCTTTATAATCCATAATGTCTGTATTTCCAGCGGCGTTTCTCTGGCTCAGACCTTTCCTAAATGCTTCCTACCTTCCTCTGAATGAGTGAAACGATACCAAATTGCTTTTCCAACATGCGGTCGGCTTGATAAAGACAGCCGTCAGTTCCTCTGCCATACTTTCTTTATGGTCTATGTGATTACGAACTGCAACCCACACTCTCTTCCAATCTGTCACGCAGCCGAGAGAGAGAGAGAGAGACGGGCCAGATTCCAGTGTCTTTGTGTCAAAGATTAGGAGCTGGAATGGAGAACTCACTGTTTGCTCTGGGATCGTACATTATCCCAACTACAACAACACAAAACATTCCTCATCATTTCACGCACCCGCACACATCCCGCAAGATCATTTCATGCATGCTCAGAGCTCATATTTTTGACTTTGTCTCAGAAGTTTCTCCTAAAATAACTACAAAATAATCACAAATGACTTAATATACGTTGAAACAATTTTCACTCAAAAATTGCTTGTAGATTTCACACATAACTACAAATAAACAAATTGAATTAAACATGAAATTAGTATTTTCTTGTAAAACATACTCCAATAACCTTTATTTACACCTACAAAAAACATTTTTTGCAGTGAAGTTTGAGTATAGATCTATAAAATGAATATGGAGGGCAGCTCAGATCACTTGATGAGAAATGTTTGAGCTCATACTTATATTTTAATTGCAGAGAAATCCGTACACAGTTTTAAACACTCTTCTGAAACTCTAAAGGAGGCTTTAGAAGACGCGTTTCGTCTGTAATTTAATGCATTTCAGAGTGAAACAGGATATTTAACAAGAATTGATTGGATCAGGAAAAGTGGGCGTAACATACCAGAAACGAGTCATGTGATTTAAGGGGCGGGACTTGTGACATCAGCTAAAAATGAACATTGTTTTGGAGATTTGGAACATTTTATTGAAGAAATTCTGTATAATTGTGCAAAATAAAACCAAAAACAAGTATTAAATAAATAGAGGCCATTTTAATATCATGTAGAATTTAAAGGGACATTTTTCTCAAAATTCTTCATTATTATTATTAATATAAATATATGACATTGTGATATCATAATATATATATTGACTATTATTATCATCATATATATTGACTTCACTTTAACATTTTATATATATATATATATATATATATATGTATGATATAAAATTATACATATATAAAATATATATTTAAAAAAATATATGTATGTATGTGTATATATATATATATATATAATATAAATAAAAATATTTCTATTATCCCACCCACACATACACACACACATATATATATACATACATATATGAATATATATATATATATATATTAATATATGTATGTATATATTTATATATGTGTGTATATATATATGTATGTATGTGTGTGTGTGTGTGTGTGTGTGTGTGTATATATATATATATATATGTGATATAAAATTATAAATATATAAAATATATTATAGAATAAATAAATGTATAAATAATATAAATTCTATGTAATGTGCAAAATGAAACCAGAATCATGCATGAAATAAATAGAGTCCATTTTAATTTCATGCAGAATTTTGAGGGACATTTCAACTAAAAATTAAAATTCTGTCATCATTCACTCGTTCTAAACCCATACGATATAAAAAGAAGATATTCTGAGAAATATCTAGGTGTTTTTGTTGTTTTTTTGTCCATACAATGGAAGTCAATGGGCTCCAATGTGGTTGGGTCCCAAAGTCCTTCAAAATATCTTTTGTGTTCTGCAGAAGAAAGAAAGTCATACGAGTTTGGAACGACATGAGGGGGAGTAAATGATGAATGATGGGGTGAATTATCCCTTTAACCAAGTCTCCGCTTGCTCTCAATTGAATCAAATGGCTTAGTGGGAAAAACAATTATTAAAAGTCTCATTTGTGGTTTTTCTTTCAAGCGCAGTTTACAGGCCTTGAAGCCACTCAAAAGGCGTTCAACCCTGGTTTAGAAATATGAAATGATCGAGAGACTCATTGTTTAGCAGATGATCTGTGATAAGAGTCGGACACTTATGAAGAGAGACACAGTCACAGGTCAAGAGACAACCCGCGCTCAACTAAACAACATCAGTTCATGTCTTCCTGTTAATTACACTGGAAACGTTCAGGGTCGTGAAGCTCACTCTTTATGTAAATGGTGTGTTTCTATTCTGAACTTTCTCTCGTCTCGTGCGCTTCGGTTCCTGAGAGTGCAACACATTTGAGTCCACAGATGAGTAAGAGAAACGCTGGACGAGTTTCATCGCATCTGCTGCTCGTCTCACACTTCTAATTCTGATATTGTTAATTAAAGCGGTGGTTGATTATGATTTCTCTTTTTTAACTTTAGTTAGTGTGTAATGTTGCTGTTTGACCATAAAGAACATCTGCAAAGTTACGACGCTCAAAGTTCAATGCAAAGGGAGATATTTTTAAAGAATTCTCTGTTTATGGACTACAAAAAACGGCTGGTACGGACTACAACAAGCTTCTTCCCAGGTTGGTGACATCACAAACCCTAAAATTTACATAAAAGAGGAAGAGTTGTTGTAGTAGAGTGTTGTTGACATGCCGCCATTTTACGCCGAACTGCTTCACAAACGAGGGTCAATTCAACACAAAAGATTAACATGACGGCACATGCTAGATGATGAGTTGAATCAACTCTACAGCAACTACATAAATTTATCCACTAACCGTTCAGAAACGTCTAAAAGTTGTAACTTCTTCCCGAATCGATTGGATGGTTGTGGTTTGCTATTGGTGGATCTCATGTGAGTGACAGGTTGCCCCGCCCTCGTCATCAGAGAAGAGATGTCGCTGCA
Organism: Mylopharyngodon piceus; assembly: GCA_039654765.1. Classification (NCBI taxonomy): domain Eukaryota; kingdom Metazoa; phylum Chordata; class Actinopteri; order Cypriniformes; family Xenocyprididae; genus Mylopharyngodon; species Mylopharyngodon piceus. The sequence continues at coordinate 33,075,123 of CM077460.1, read as the reverse complement.
AGAGGGAGGGGAAGTTATTCTGATTCAAGATTATGACGCACATGAATTTTTAAAAATAATGATGTGCACGGATAAATAATTTAGAATAAACACTGCATTTCATGGAGACTTTAGGTGTGCGCTGCATGAATGTGCACTTCTCAGGGCGGTCGGGGTGACTCTTCTCAGGGGCCCCGGGCTCGTGGTGAACAGGACCTGAAGCCAGCGAGCTCTAGCACTGTTTGCTCAGGACGTGCCACAGGACACTAAGACAACTGCTTGTGTTTGCCCAGCCTCTCTCTCTATACAGCTGCTGCATTCCAGTGCACCCGCCGTATTCCCGCTCTATTTATTTATCTCATGTCTTCTAGTTTAACGTATGGAATCAACAATCTTGTACATTCAGTTCTCAGAGTCATCATGTGTGGACTAGAAATACACATTACACAACATCACTCATATGCACTCATATATGCACTCATATCTGCTCATGTCCAGGTCATATTTCACCCTAAAATCAATAGAGAAATAAGTGAATGCATTTTGCTTATAGAAAACGAAGGGGGAAAAAATTGCTTATGGAATATTTATTTATTTATTTATTTATTTAGTTTATTTATTTATTTATTTATTTAAAAGGAAAAATGATTAAATAATATATATATTTATACATACATTTTTATGATCATATAAATAAAATGACGTATAACAAATAATAAAATGACATAGATTATATATAATATATATATATTATAAATATATAAATATATATAGATATATATTATAAATATATATATTTTTTTAATATAATATATTACATAATTATTATATTAAATAAAAAATATTATTATTTATATATTACATTTAAAAGATAATTATATATAAATTATATTGATTAAAATATATTATTGTTGGCGCCGATGGCCTCATGGGCAGCGTGCCGACATGTAGCGCCAATGCGCTTCGGGCGACCCGAGTTCGAGTCCCGGCTCATGGTCCTTTCCCGGTCCCGTCCCCCTCTTTCTCTCCCGCTTCGCTTCCTGTCTGATCACTATCCTGTCATAATAAAGGCAAAAACGCCAAAAATAATTCTTAAAAAAATATATATATATTATTATTATTTATATATTAAAATTAAAAAATAATCACATTTATATTATCATATAAATACTACTACAAAAATAATAAAATGACGTATACATTTGTTCTAAATAATACATTCTAATACATATTTGTTTTAATACATTTAAAATTATATATATTACAATTATTATATTAATTAAAATATATTATTTATATATATAAAATTATGTATTTATATTATCATATATATTATATATATAAATTTATTTATATACATATTACATTTAAAAACTAACATATATATTACTACAATAATGCAAATCTACAGAATTTCCATCGAGAGTAATGAAAAATACAAAAATTCTCAAAAGGGAAACAAATTAAATACATTTTTGTATTACAATGGAATGGCTTCATTACTAAACTATTTTTTTTTTTTTTTCTTTTTTTTTTGGTAGGGTATGACCTTGGCATGTGATTGGTGGGATTCACCAAGTCATGAGGCTGAATGTAATACGGGAAGACACATTTAAAAACACTAGCGGTGCGACGATCAGCCTCAAATCCCACAGGGAAAAGGTAGTTGGTCACAGCTGAGTTCATTTTGCAAGTTCTGTGGTATTTTCTCCGTTAGCGATTAGCTTTAGCTTCTCTTCAGCTCGCTCAGGTGGGCCCGTCGGCCTGTCAAACTGCCACATAATCACAGCCCAAACAATATCAGCAACTTCCAGGCCTTGTCAAAGTTTCCTGCATTTACAGCTCATAAAAAAACTTCCACGAAATGTGTTTTTGCAGCCCTGCCCCCACGCGTTCTGCCTCGGCCCTCGCTGATGCTTTAAAGTCCTGAAGAGAGAGTCAAGCTGTGTTTTACCTTGTATACTGTATTTATACACATTCATTCTATTGTGAATGATTAATCAGTGCACATTATTCCATGTTTGACTTGAAAAGTTTTCTTTGCAGTTGCATGGTGCTAATATTTCGGTATATTTTGGTTTTAAAACGAGTTCTGAATGGCATTTCGAGGTAGTTTTGACTTTCCCTTCCTCACCTTCAGCTCACAACTACTTCACAATAAAGATTTCACGTTATTATAATCATTATTTTTTCACACAGTTCACATTTATCGGACCCTCATTATCAATGCCACAACAATCCTACAGATTTAGCAAACGCTTTGTGCTTTCATAACTCATTTCCAGCAGCGCCTTGCAAGCCAGACAAAGTGCTTTCAGTAAGATGAGCTCAAATGCTTTCACTAAAACTTTTTCTGTGGGTCTCTGTAGAAAGCCACAGATGAGCGAGGTGACAGGTCCACAATGAAGCAGAGTCCGCTAAAAATAATCAGTGAGTGCTTTCATTGTATTTATGTAACACTTCCTTTAAAAACCCCCACAGCAGGACGGCAGAACACCTCCAAAGAAACAACACTAGTTAGTCATTGAGAAATGCTTGAGTTAGAGACAAAAATAGGCTTTTTATGGGCCTCTATTTACTTGTTCCTGGTCTAAATATGAATGGTTTAGTAGTGCATGTTATTCCAAAAACAAACTCATCAAAAATAACATCAAAATTACTTTCCTTTTCAGATGATATCATACTTATGCAATCAAGTCTAAAATGGATAAAATCAATAACGATAGTATAATAATTATGGTGCATTTTCACCTTAACTAGAAACCCTTTGTTCATGCACACGGTCTTTGAATAAAGGTCACGTTTGCTGACATAAAACAAGAAAACAAAATCAGCCTGATCTGCCTCAAACCGGCGTCTAATGTCAATAACATCCGGATGGGGTTTATGCAGGAAATGAACTGTATATGCATCTGACCAATAGAGACAACAGTAAAATTAATGCATCATTCAGACCCGAAATCGCACAACGAAATCCAAATTGTCTGCACACATGTGCAGCAGGGGTTAAAACACTTCCTGACCAAAAAGAGACAAACTGAAAACCACACACACGTGGGTGACAAAGAAACTGTGCGAACTCTGCGATGCCATCCTGTTTGGTTTAGGTTCAGCTGCCACAAAGATATTTCCTATTTCAAACTTACACAAGCAGCCATTTTATGACGAGATATAAAACCATCGCTCGATTGCCTGCTGGGAAGTGCAATTAATGCATCTGTACATACAGTTAAGAGTTAAACAGCTACGCTCTTGTTCTCATTCTGAAAACCATCCGTCAACAATCCACTGGCTTTGAGTTCTGAACCACGCCGAGTGCACTAGAACAATAAACTTCTGTCTTTCAAAGTGATGATCAGAGTGTGGCAACATCTGGCGGCGGGACTCATTTTTGGGTCTCCAAACCGCTGACTGACAATTATGGTCGGCTGAGAAATAATGCATCCTAGAGCGTTTTTTTCCACCATTACAGACCACCTGAAAAACAGCGCATGCATGCACCCTACCAGCCCCCTCATCCCGTTCACACAGCCAAAATGACATGCTATTTGTGTACGTGTATTTGGGGGTGCAGCTACTGCCGAGCCCACCACATCCTGAAGGGGGGTCTCGGGTGGCGGGTGGACCCGTGCGCCACAGCGTACCGCCGTTTCTGTAAGGCGCTGACGGGTAGGAAACACATGCCCCACATCAAGCACTGACAGGTTCTGATCAAAGTGCCCTGAAGCCCTGCGGGGGATTTGAATTAATGTCTTCCAGTTTGGTCTTATTTTTCGTCGGTTCATTTTGAGGTCATATTACAATGTGTCCTTTAACATGGGCAGTAAATTTGAATGCAGATTAATTGATGTGTTCTACTAACCCTTATATAGAACTATAGTGTTCTATATATAAGGAGAAATGTCTTAAATGATTGGATAATTCTTTCCTTTTTTAATTTTTTCTAGCGATAAATGTTTATGTTTATGAGCTGTTTCATTCATAAAATTTAATTAAAATAAACTGATTAATTAAAACTAAATGATCCAATGATGGAACCTCTAAAAGGTTCTACATATGAAGCGGTTATATTTATATAAGCGGTGCAATTATTTTAATTTTTCATTTCTCTAATTTAATTAGAACTGCTGGAATAAAACACTTTACAATAAAGTTTCATTTGTTAACATTAGTTAAGTTAACATGAACTAACAATGAGCAATACTTCTACAGCTACACAAACTTTTACACGAAAAATGCTGGGTTAAAAACAACCCAAGTTGGGATGAAAATGGACAAACACAGCAATTGGGTTGTTTTAACCCAGTGAATGGGTTGTTTTAACCCAGCGGTTGGGTTAAATGTTTGCCCAACCTGCTGGTCAGTTTTATTTAACTCAACTATTGTTTAAAAATGACTATATGGCTGGTTTAAAATGAACCCAAAATATGTTGGAAATTAAAAAAAATCAGACACATAATTACTAGAGGCAACAATAATAATCAAAACGTGAACATTTATTAATAAGCAATTTAATACATGTTTATTGTTCAGTTATTATTCATTAAACTTATTAATAAATCTTCATTTCCAGCATACTTTGGGTTTATTTTAAGCAAACAATACAGTAATTTTTAAACAATAGTTGAGTTAAATAAAACTACTCAGTAGGTTGGGCAAACATTTAACCCAACCGCTGGGTTAAAACAACCCAATTGCTGGGTTTGTCCATTTTCAACCCAACTTGGGTTGTTTTTAACCCAGCATTTTTTAGAGTGTACATTTTTTAAGATCCATAGCTGTATTTTAGCTAATTCACTGTGAACATGAACATTTTTATTAACTAATATTAAATAAGGTTAATAAATGCTGTAAAAATATATATTGCGTATTGTTAGTTCATGTTAGTTAATGCATCACCTTTTTGTAAAGTGCTACCAAATCTTCTAGTTTCATCTAAATTCAAATTAGTTTAAATGTTTTATTTCTTTGATAACACTTTACAATAAGGTCTTAATGCATTAGCTAACATGAACTTACAATAGTTTTTAAAGCATTTACAAATCTAATTGTTCATTGTTTGTTCATGTTAGTTCACAGTGCATTAACTAATACTTTTGATTTTAAAAATGTATCAGTAAATGTTGAAATTAACTTTGACTGAGATTAATAAATGCTGTATTCATGTTAACTAATATAGTAATCTAATGTTAACAAATGAAACGTTTTTGTAAAGTGTTATTTCTTTTCACAATGCACAATGTTCTAAATAAAAGAAAGCATCTTTTAGTTCCCATGCAGCAAGCATGTAATAGTTCAATTATACGACTGTATTAATTTTACATAAAGTCACTGGCACTTTAACCATTTAGTTAAACGCAAATGCTCAGTTGTTATCATCTTTATGTACACAGCTTGGTCCCAAAAAAGTGTGCAATTCATTTACAGCATAAATGACATAACGCCTACACAACTTTCTCATAATTAGTCTCAACTGAAAAAAAAACAACCTAAATGCTCTAATTAAAAGTCAAGATGAAAAGTGTTGTTCTCGACATTCTGTATTTCTGAGTGAAACTGAACATACAGTAAAAAACTTAATTCTATCCACTGGGAATTGATTGGATGGTGAAAAGTGGGCGTATCATTGCCAGAATGGAGACAGTGGTTGGATTGGACGGAAAAGAGCAGGATTGGCGACGTCAACTGAAATGGAAAGTCGTTTAAGAGGCAAAGCAAGTTATTGCATTTTGATGAAAGATTAATAAGAAAGCATTTTTTCTCCTTTATAATAACTTGCAGTTATAAATCATCCACAATAAGATCATGTACATGCTCTCAGAAAGTAAATAAAGTCAATTCTGAATCACCAAACCACAGCTGCAGAAAAATCCTGACACAAACTCCTGTTCACCTGAAGGGATGATCACACATTTCTAGATTCACATCATCCAGCAGGTGCTAAACTCGACCTCTTTAACGTTGGCCGTATCAGCGAGTGTCCCAGAAGTCTCTGCAGCTCTCTTTCCCCCGCGGACAGGCATCGTTATTATTTACCGGCTGCATTACTGAATCAGTTGCTATTCACCATGCAGCCAGCAGCCATTCAGCGCGTCAAACCTCCAGCGCTCTCTCTCTCTCTCTCTCTCTGCCAAGGCCAATTAGTGCGCTGCTGCGCTGCACCCCCACAGCTACTGACAGCGCTTCACAAAACGCCAGCTACATTTACTGCATTACTGCCGGAGTATGTGACTGGGCTGCAGACGCTTTTATACAGGATACTGGGGAAAACAAAACAAAAAAAATGCTAAGTAATTTTTGCACAGTGGTCACCCAAAGAGTTCAGCTGTTTTACTGTCAGCTAAAACAAATGTACAGTGATTATTAACGTCCCAGGGCGTAGAAATCACGATATAACTGTGGGGTAGTAGTGGAACAAAAAAGATTTTTCAAAGACAGATTCTGATATCAATCTGGAGAGCAATATTATGCTACATAAGCTATATATGAACAAAAAACAATGGTGTAGGATTTACTTTGAAACTATTTTCTCTCAGAAATTGCTAGTACATTTTTACAAATAATTACAAAGAAAGTAACACATTAAATTAAATGTAAAATAGTAAAAAGAAATAAAGACTAAAATGATATTTTCTTGTAAATACTACTCCAATAATCTCATCATCTTTACAGTATATACACACACTGTGAAAAATGATTTTTGAGACAAATGTGTGTATATATATATATATATATATATAAATACATAATATATAAAAATCCTTATCATTTTTATAGTGTATATATATATATTTATTTATTTTTGATAATGTACATACATCGTGTATATATATATATACACGATGTATGTACATTATCAAAAATCATCAAAAATATATATACATACACAGTGAAAAATGTGTGTATATATTTATATATATATATATATAAATATATACATATCAACAAAAGATTTTTTATAATTTTACAATATATATATGATGTATGTATATGATTAAAAATCATTTTTCATATATATATGTGTGTGTGTAAAAAATTATAAAAAAGATTTTTTTAAATCATAAAACATTGGAGTAGATTTTACAAGAACATACTATTTCAGTATTTTTACTTCAACATTTCACATTTAATTTAATTAAAAATATATATATATATATAAATATATATATATCATATTTTTTATTTTATTTATTTTTATATAAATTTAATTTATTTTATATTTTTATATATATATATATATATATATATACATATCAACAAAAGATTTTTTATAATTTTACAATATATATATGATGTATGTATATGATTAAAAATCATTTTTCATATATATATGTGTGTGTGTAAAAAATTATAAAAAAGATTTTTTTAAATCATAAATAAAACATTGGAGTAGATTTTACAAGAACATACTATTTCAGTATTTTTACTTCAACATTTCACATTTAATTTAATTAAAAAAATATATATATATATATATATATATCATATTTTTTATTTTATTTTTTTTATTTTATTTATTTATTTTTATATAAATTTAATTTATTTTATATTTTTATATATATATATATATATATATATACATATCAACAAAAGATTTTTTATAATTTTACAATATATATATGATGTATGTATATGATTAAAAATCATTTTTCATATATATATGTGTGTGTGTAAAAAATTATAAAAAAGATTTTTTTAAATCATAAATAAAACATTATTGGAGTAGATTTTACAAGAACATACTATTTCAGTATTTTTACTTCAACATTTCACATTTAATTTAATTAAAAAAAAAATATATATATATATATATATATATATATATCATATTTTTTATTTTATTTTTTATTTTATTTATTTATTTTTATATAAATTTAATTTATTTTATATTTTTATATATATATATATATATATATAAATTACAGTTGATGAAAATAAGATACAAAAAAAAAAATCTGAACTGAAATGCAAACTTATTTCCACAGTATTTAGTGCATTTTCTATGGGTCTCTCTTGTATTTCACACTAGTATTGGAGTTTTGTAACACAGTTTTGTGGTTCTGACTCATAAAGCAAAGCACTGAATAGTTCTGAAAAGGTCTCGTTCACCACAGAGTGTGCACAGACATTTTCACACCCCATGTCAGAAATACAGGTGCACAGCAGGGCCGTGAACGCTTCTACAACACAGGTGTGGCTTACTCTCACCAATATAATTTCATAAAGATCATGTTTTTAATCATTGCAAAGGACAATGAAGGTTTAACAATGAATCTTTTTTGTATAAACGCCTTGACTCAAGTCTGACAGCACTAGAAAGGAAAAAAAGGAGCATTATTTTGAGAATTTGATCAGGTTAAGATGAAAAAAATCTAGTTTTGGACCACACTGTACCAGTGCATACTGTGCCATTCAAATACCTGTTCATTCATTCATTACACACAAAAATCAGGTTCAAATACACCTGATAGATGAAAATAAGGAATGAATAATAGCTCACAGGCAGGTTTATGATGTTGTGGCAGCGGCGTTAGACGGATCGCTCCGCTCTGCCATACAAATGAATGGCTCAGCGCAGCTTCTGTTAGGCCTCGACCGCCTCTTTCCACCTAATTAACTTCCCCGTGTACCGAACGCAGCTCAGCTGGCCTGACGACTCATTTTATCTCACATCTCCATTACAGTGTCGAGGAAAGAGGAGAACTGTCATATACACGAAAAGGTAATTGCTTTATGCAAACTGATAAGATCTTTTTTGTTCGTTTTTCATTCACTTGTTGTTTTCTCTAGTCTTAATGTGAACAAGATTGAGCGATTTGAGATAACATATACAAAGTTAAGTAAACTTATATACAAATAAAACATGCTGTTACACTGATTCAGCTTATAAAAGTTGATTTGAATTATAACACTGAAAGAAATCGAGCTTTAACATGCTGAATCAGTGTAACAGCAGCACACCTTTCCCATGTAAATCACACAGGATGAAACGCACATATAGTATATGCAATGATAAAGTCTAATGTATGAGCAAAAATAATGCCTGCAATTTTCTTCTTCAAAAATCTCTCATTTCCACTGCATATACTGCACTGATGCATTTCGGTTAAAGTATTATTTAAGCTAAAGACAGTTGCACTCGTAGATGCAGCACTCTGCACCCATTTCCAGTAATTGCTAGGCCTACGAGTTATTTTTAGATGGTTTAAGCAGCAAAGAACAAGCTCAAAGAGTAAGACAGAGAGAGACAGACTCTTTGAACGGGCTAAATAATAAGTTAAGGCCTCAGACTCGCTTTAAATGAATCAAGGTTTTCTGCCGTCACACAGCTGGTAATGTGCCACTGCCACCCACTTACAGGGATCTGATTCAGGAGCGATAACGTTTTTTGGCTGCCGATTAACATCTGAGGTGCCTTTTCTTTTGACGGCTGACACTTGGATGTACAATTGAAATTGAAAGTCAAACTTCTCGAAAACTCACTGCAAGAATCGGTTGCAAAGATGACGACGGTACACTTATATTCTCATGGACGTCTGCTTTACTAATAGTCAAGTCAACATGAAATGACATTTGCAACCCATTTTACATCTGTAATCGGACTTATTTCTAAATGCAACAGGGTATTCAATGAGACAAGACTGATTGGATGCCAATGTTAACGGACAGCTCTGGTAATTTCAAATGCGGAGCAAATTATTGCATTTTAATGAAAGATAATGAAGACAGTCTTTATTCACTGATGAATCATTCACAATAAAACCAGAAACATACATTACGAAAGTACAGGATCAATCTGGATTTCATGTCTGAAAACCGATATATTGAAGATCAAACTCTCTTGACATATAACACAAGTGAGTGCTATGAATACACTTGATGATCTAAGAGTCAAAAGTAGTTGGGTTGTCTCTAACTGTGGTCTGCATATCTCTGTCTGCATTAATACAGTAACACCGGTGAAGAGGGGGAAGTGGTCCATCTTCTCTTAACCTATCCAACTTCAATTTTAAACGCAGCGAATGAGCCCGGGGCGATGCACAAGTCATAATGCATTCGACAAATATTCTCTGGGTGAAACATGCATTTATGAAGAGATGGCCTTTAGAGGAGGAATTCACAGAGCGTATGCTTAACAAACAATACACCCACTCATGAAAACGAGAGATAGAAAGTCAGTCGACTCAAAGTGAGAATGAGTCACGGCTCAACTGAAACTTCAGCATGGTAAAGAATGTTCAGCCCAAAATCTTGCACTTTTACACGCTAAATATCTCAAAACTGGATTGTGCACCATTTGACCAATGGCCACTTGAGTAAATACTAACATAGCAGTTACTAGCAGCGGTGGACATGTTTGCTTTGGAAGTATGGATCTGGCAGGTTTGTTGCAGGGCAAATGATGACATTGGTTAATGTATTATCGATTGCCTGGTTGTTATGGCTGTAAAGTTGCTTCCCTATTCTGAGGTGTAACTGCCTGCAAACTATGAGGACTTAGTCTTCTGAAATGCTTAAAAACTGTATAAGATTTGCTAAATGGCATAAAAACAAATCAACAGAAATTTACTTTAAAGGTGCACTTTTGTTCTGCTTTTTGGTCTTAAATTGAGAACATTTTGCCAGCAAAAAATGTCCATTGTCTATTGTCAATCGTTTAGCAATGTATGAAGCACAGCTTACACAAAAGCAGCTTTCTGTTTCGCGTTACAGGCTTGAACCCATTGCGAAATCTGCGTGGGGAAATCTTTCGCTCAGGGCCTAAAATTAACACTCGCCAAGCGCCAAATGCGAGTGAAAATCGGTGTTGGCGAGTATATGAAACAGTGTCAATCGCCAGTTCACCAGTAATATTTTTATGAATTCTAGCAATGCAATGTTTTAAGAACATGAACGTAAACGATGCTCAGGACAGTTGACGGGCCAGTGCTGCATAGTCACGAAAGTTTAAGCCTTGCCAACTGAAATATTCAAGCGCAAGAAGACGCGAAAGGGAACTCGATTCATTACTTGCTGTGTGGGAAGTTTTCTGTGCTGAATTGAGTTCTCTTTCACGATACTGAATTGAGTTCTCTTTCACGTCTTCTTGCGCTTGAAAATGGCCGTATTGGCGAGTATCCTCGTAAACATAGTAAGTTAAGTGATCAACAGTTGAGAAAGAAAACGCATGTGTATCAGTATATTGGATCCGTGCATTCGCTCTTAAAGTGACAGCAGCCTAACAAACCTGCTGCTGTCTGTGTCATTAATGTTAATCAAACAACAAAAGACTTGACTGAATAACTTTTGTAACTTTAATAACGATTAATCTATGTTTAATTTATACAGTGTTATTTTGCATTTGATTACTTTATTAAATTTCAGTTCCTAATTCCGGTTATAACTGCCTGTTTTTGCCAAAATAATTTCATGGCTGGTAAAAAAAAATATTTATGTCTGGTAAATTTTCTTAATTCACCGGCCATTGGCAGTTCTGGCAAAAAGTTAGTTTTAGGCCCTGCTTTCGCACAAATTTAAAGTGAACTCTGTCGCCCCCTTGTGTACACTGGTATTGCAAGAGATTCATTTCTTTTGCAAATGGAAATGTGACTTCAATAAAGCAAGCTGCATTTGGCTAGTAACTCAACATGGTAGTCACTATAACAAAAAAACATGACATGATCCATTTTGATCCATTAGACGTAAAACTGGAAAAAAGTGGAAAAATTACTTGCACCTTTAATGTATATCAATATATGCGATTTTGCCAACCTAATGATAAAAGATATTGGATAACACAAATGCTGGGCAACTGAAATCCAGATTCCTCCAATGGGATACACTGCGTATAACTAAAATAATAAATGAAAATAATATTTTGATTTATTCACTTGTAAATGCTGCATATCCGTTGCTGAAAACTCTTACTTGATGGGAATCATCCAGGTTTCACATATAGTATGTGTACTGTTCTACTATTTACTATGTTTCATACTTCACATACAAGTATGAAAAAGCTCATGTGTGGTTCAGGAATGCAGCATGTAGCATGTTTGTGTGTTAGCGACAGGAAATGATAGTCACTTATCATGGATGGCCTAGTTTGTCAGAACTATTTCCGGTTCAGGCGGCACCACTGTAAACCACTTCACGCAAACTCTCAAACGTTACATATTAATGCAAGACCTCCATACATGACCTTCATTTGGGGCCTCTCAAGAATGTTGGAGAATATTGCATTATTAAAGCTGGAGCACATAAAGAGGGCCATTGTGGTGGGGAGAGCAGGCTTTCCCCCTAAAATTTTGTTTCATAATGTCCACTTGCACAGGATCATTTTTCAACGTATGGAGTTGGCTTAGATTACTCTGGTCTCCATTCGCAGGCTGATCTTTTCCATATGCTCAGAGCCACAAGCTTACTCTGTGACACCCTACTATAAACACCCATCAGCAAATTATGAGTTACTCTGTCAAGATGGCTGAATTTAAAAGCTCTATCACAGACTGTCTTTTAAGAAAAAATCTGCAATGCTTCTAAAACTGAGGTGGTTATTAAATAATCGGGTAAACCCCGATGTTTCTACCATTATATAGTCAACGTATATTTTTTACAAAACATCAATTTAACATCGAGTTTTTCTAAAAAAAAATAAATAAATAAATAAATAAAAAACTACGAAGAAATCAACGGCATCTCCACATTTGAAAAATAGTGGCGGTAAAACGAAAAGACGTTACCGGGCCGCTGACTGAGGCTCAATAATCCTCACAGCTGATTGGTTCCTGTATACTATAATGTGCAAATTCATATTTAACCTGTTTATTAGAAAATTACAGTAAATATTCTTCAATATTGCCATTCTAGATCAGGTTTGGTAGGGTTTAACAACGGCTGAAGCTTCACGAACACAACACGGAATATGGAATATGCTAGCTTAATTGACGCGTGACTAGCCAGCGCTTAAATTCGTCGATTCAGTTCCGAATTCTACGTAAACAGAATATGAATTTGACAGTTTTATGTTCCCTGAGCTTACTACAAGATGACAAAAGATGAAGACAACACTTTTATGAGAACTTACCAGCAACACAATGAACACAAACAAAACACCGGCTAACAACCGAGAAAAAAGCAGCGTAAACTAAAAATGAATTCTATATAGCCTACACAGCTGCATTATAGCATACCTTCAAAACTTACAAAGCAATAAGGGCTCAAAATTTACTTGAATTTTTCTTAATTCACGCTGTGACAGATAACTGGATGAACATCCGTAAACAAATGAGGGATCGGGGGTGTAAAGTGCACCTTTAACTGACTGTTAAAATCTAGTCCGCCTGTACTGACGCTGAATCCGAGTGCATACTATTTTCAGTCAGCACTGTATCTATATGTTATACAGAACATTTAGACCCGGTAGTAGTCACGCGCCCATTGGCAAAACTATAAAACTTATGTACGCATTATTCACTTTAAAATATGCTCATATGTTCTTTATTAATATTGCTGAAAAAGCTAAATGCACCGTTTTTGGTCTCTTGTCTATTTCTACTCGTTTCATCCCACTCAAACAGCACTGCCAGAAAGATTAGCCGCGATCCCCGTAATAAATAAATAACGCGCCTAAGAACTAATTAATTGTTCGCTACTTCTAACACGTGCAATTGCAACTACGTCACAGAGGGATGCAGTTCCATCAACAAAGCAATTATGAAGCTAATGCACACCCAGACAGAAAGAAAAGAGCGCTACATGTCTCCAATTCATGTTCAATAAGAGGAGCTGGACGGGAGCTCTCCATCTTCCCTCGGGAAACAAGCTCTTCAATGGACTTTAGTTTACTCAACCTAATGCTTTTCATATGCAGTGCAACATTTAACTAATTTTGCATGAATATCTCAGCTGTTACAGTGATGCTTGTGCAAGTGCACAATTCCCGAGATACTGAACTAAGTTTGGGATGCCCTGTCCAGAGATGCCGAGGTTTCGCGTGATCCGACAATATGCACTCAGAACTAACACATTCACCATATGCAGCCTACACTAAGTAAAATAATGTGCATATTGCAACAGATGAAACTGTCCTGAAGTGAATGAAGCAGGTTATTTCCCATCTGGGAAAGAGAAACTGAACTGGTGCGTAAAGAAGAAGGAGAAGCCAACGCATGGTGTGGTAAATTACCTTGTTGCAGTGGTAATAGTCCAGAGAGGAGAGGCTGGTGTCGGTGGGTAATGTACAGGAGCCCACGCTTGAAGGAGGTGCAGGGTAAAATCTCACATCCATCGCCCGCTCCGCTAGACTGAAGGCATGGAGAGCAGCTCGCGCTTCTGTTCGCTCGTCTCTCTCTCTCTCTCTCTCTCTCTCTCAATCTCTCTCTCTCTCTCTCTCTATTGTTAACCCAAACAAAAAGCAACAGAACGACTGAAAGAGAAAGGGGTTGAGCCTCTGTTCATGCTCTCCTCACATCCGTTCACGGATTTGTTCTGTTCCATATGAAAACGCGCGCAGTGATGCTCGGTGGATATTTTGCGTTTATTTACGTGCTTGTGTTGTGCTTAAAAAGCATTTCAACGCGAAATACTGAAAGAAAAAAGAAAAAAAAAAAAAGAAAAAAACCTTAAAACATGTTAATAGGTTAATTTTAAGTGAAAAAAAATGTTTTTAAGCTACGTTGGAATTCGTTTTTTAACAAAATATGTGTACTTCTACAGTAAAATATTATTAAAATTATGTTTCTAATAAGTAAAATAAGTGTATATATAAAAAGTATATATATATTACTAATATAAATAACTATATTATTATATAGTAGGCCTACCCACAATCCCGTAGCGTCTAAAATATCGTCAGTTTATTTTTACGGTAGGTTTCCAAATTTCCAATACGGTAAAAATAAGCTGTATATAACTTTGAGAGAATACAGAAATCTCCTGCTTTATGAACTTGTGTTTGTGTGGTTCACTGACACTGACTCCTCCATGTGAAATGTCAGGCGACCTCTGCCGATGGGAGCGGGAAGGAAAAGAAGGAAGGAGAGATGGATGAGAGAGATTTGAGGTGGGACGTCAACGTTGGATAACTGCTTCACAAACAACGACCTCAAAACGTATTTGGATACTTAAAGTTGAATAAAATCTCCTCGACATAGGATAACCGTCAACATCATTAGCCTAGCCTATATAAACAGTAGAGAGGCCCGCGCTTTTTTAACCCCTCAGAAAACTAGCCAATCAGAAACGCTCTCTGTCAATCATTTTGCACGTCGAAACAGATGATAGATAGATAGATAGATAGATAGATAGATAGATACACACACAGACGGCCCGCACTTTTTTACCTATCTCTCTCTCTCTCTCTCTCTCTCTCTGTTGTAAACCCAAATTTTTTTATTCACTTTTATTCACTTAAAGTTGAATAAAATCTCCTCGACATAGGATAACCGTAAACATCTAGCAGCCTATATAAACAGTGGAGCAGCCCGCGCTTTTTTACCCCTCAGAAAACTAGTTTGCACGTCAAAACATTAGATAGATAGATAGATAGATAGATAGATAGATAGATAGATAGATAGATAGATAGACTGCGCTTTTTTACACCTCACAAAACTAGCCAATCAGAAATGCTCTCTGTCTGTCAATCATTTTGCACATTGAAATAGATAGATAGATTGATTGATTGATTGATTGATTTACATTCTCAGTATTTTAATAGCCAATCAAAATGACTGTAAATATTCTCAATTATATTCGTATATTTGAATTATAGTAGACCATGTGGTAGAGTTGAACTAATCTATCTATCTATCTATCCGTCCGTCCGTCCGTCCATCCATCTATCAAATTATACTGTACAATTATACTTTTGCTTATTCATGCAAATTATTTTGTCTAATTTTAAGATGTGCATTTGCGTCTTAATCTTATAACAGAAGACATGCAATTTAAAAGAAAGAGAATTAAACAGGAGCAGAACAGAGAGAACAACACTTTCCTTCTAAGCTTTTTAAGAGGCAAAGGAATATAATGTTAAATGTTCCTGATGGGCAGACTACCAACTCCGCTGCAAAACTGTTTGTATTTTTGGTGCAAATTGTACACTTTAACAGCAGCTCATATGTGTGTGAGAATGAGTCTGTGTGTTCACGTCTATAAGGCCATTTGTGTTTGTGTGTGTGTTTGGTGTGGTTGTGAGTGAGCTGTCATTGTCATCGCAGTAGGACACTTGTTGTCTCTCCACGACTGTGTGCGTGTCAACATGCTTATTGTACCACATGCAGTTAGTGTGAGTGTGTTGGAGAGGGTCCTGGGGTGGGAACTTGTTTAATAAAAGCCACAGATGGAGAACTCAACAGGCATGTGGAGTAGACGCTCGCAAGAGAGAAAGAGAGAACATATGAGTTCATGCATTGCATTTATATGCATGCACATGCATGTTTTATGTATCCATGTGTGTGTATATTTAGGGGTTAACAGGCTCAGGGATTCCATTGCATCATGGCTTTGGAATGTGTAGTGCCTCCCTTCCCAGCATCCTCTTGTGTTCAACAAAGAGCAGGGACAAAAAAACTTTGCTAGTGCAAAGATTTGTTTATGAAGGACTGATAAGCTGCAACCCAACGACCCCCAGAAACCAATTACCACTATACTACTTTAATTGTTCGAATCTCACAAAACCTGTCAAGAACATGTCTGGGTCATTATTTCACCCCAAAATTACAAGAAAGAAACTATAAGGAAACTGTTGATTCCCCAAAATACAGAACATTGTGATTCTCTGGTGTTTCAAAACTGTGATCTGTTTGTTTGAGACCTGACCAGGTCGACATAGAAACAAGCGTTATTATCTGTATATCGACGAATGGCAAGACGGGATGTGGAAACCTGTTCGGAAACAATCCAAACATAATTATTTTTGCAATTTTAATGCAGTTTATATGGAGCCCCGCACATGTCATGCAGGAAAAAAAGTAAATAGTGCAACCATTTACTATTTCGCTCCCTCGATCCACTAAATCGTGCGCACGATTTACTATTTCGTTCTCTCGATTCACTAGTGCGCACGATTTACCAATTTCTTCCCTTGATTTGCTAAATCGTGCGCATGATTTACTATTTCGTTCCCTCGATTCGCTAAATCCTGCACACGATTTACTATTTCGTTCTCTCGATTCACTAGTGCGCACGATTTACCAATTTGTTCCCTTGATTTGCTAAATCGTGCGCATGATTTACTATTTCGTTCCCTCGATTTCCTAAATTGTGCGCACGATTTATTATTTCGTTCCCTCAATTTGCTAAATGATTTAGCCTACTATTTTTTTTTCCTGCATGTCATGTGTGGGGTTCTGTAAGTTTAAAAGAAAATGAAATCTATTTTTAATAAAAAGTATATTTGAGAAAGCCTTTTTTTCCATTATATAGCAATGCGAATTGGTGAACAAAATTATGTCAATGCTATATACGTGTATATATAAATAGGACATACAGTATATATAGAACATGCATTATATATATATATGTATATATATACACACATATACATATATGGATATATATATATATATATACACATATACATATATGGATATATATATATATATATATATATATATATATAGATTTATCACAATTAATTGCATCTAACAAAAGTTTGTAAATATGTAACATATACACACACACAGCCTATATATTTACACTGACCTATTATTTAAATTGTAAACTTTACATATACAGTATTTTGCCTTTAATTTATGCCAATTTCATAAAAAATGCATTACAGTAATAAGAAATGAGGATAATGAAAATAACAGAAAAATGTAATACATTCAGACATTTACAGTAATGAGAATTTGAGAAGAAAATGTGCTTAATTGTCACAAGGCTTAATTTTTTTTATGCAAAATTAATTCTTTTACATTTTTTCCCATTGATTTGGGGGTGAAATGAGACCTAGACATGTTTTTCTTGAAATTCATCCAATTACTCCAGCACTTAGCCAATTAACAAAGCAGATGACACTTTGCATTTCATAATTTCCATGAAAAGAAAAAGACCATATGTGGGTCACAAAAACCTTAGAAAATGGTTAAAAACAGCAGTCATTACCTTCTTTACAGTAAATGAATTACACACTTTAGCGTGACACAGATGTGTGTGAAGACAGACTGCGAGTAAGTTCTCCCATAATAAGTGAGGGCCAATAAATAAGGGAGGTTACACAAGTGTTATTAAATGTCAAAATGATTACTGTGTCAGCGAACGGCTGGCTTATTCGAGCTGAACACGTCGCGTTGAGCTCTCGTCACAAACCACCTCAATGAACAAAAGAATCCACTCTTATTATAAACTTATGTCCCAACACGTTAAACCTTTTCCTCACATTCATTGTTTCTGAACGCTTGTATACAGAATTCATTTTACTGACTGCAGCTATATGAGCGTCCGCTGATAGATGCTTTTCACATTTAAAAGGACAGTTAAACCAAAAAGGAAAATTCTGTCATCATTTACTCACCCACATGTTGTTCCAAACCTCTATGACTTTCTTTCTTTCTTCTGTGAAACACAAAAGGAGACGTTTAGTAGAAAGTTCATGCTGCACTTTTGCATTCAGTGAAACTGAAGAAAGCACAGTAAAAGCAGATGCTTTGTGAGAAAACAGGTCTAAATTGCTGATTGATTTTGGTAATCTTCTGCTCTTCCATACAAACCTCATTTGCATTTGTACATACATTGGCTCATAAACTGAACGCAGTGCACTATATGTGGGTGTGGGCATGAGATTTTAGAGCAACGGTGTAATAAAGAAAGCCATAATGCTCCGGAACCACGTGAGCGTGAGTAAATGATGACAGAATTCTCTTTATTGGGCGAACAATTCCTGTAAGTGTGCTTGTTTTGGTTTGTAGCTTGTGTTTGCTTGCTTTGGTGAGAAAGTACCTGTGCGCCTTTAACAGGGATATTTATTTTATCCTCCCGTAACCCTTTCGGCCCCTGACCATCAGTAATGGAAATATATACTACTGTTTACAACAGATGGACAGTTGAAAGAGCCATCTTTGGCTGTCTGTTTTTATTTTTCAATTTTTTTGTGATTTTCCATTCTGGAACCATCAAAAGTAAAATAAAAAAATGTAAAAATTAAAATAAATCTATAGTAAACAATAAAGTGAAATCAAAAACTGTCCTGTAATCTACACTCTAAAAAAAAATGCTGGGTTAAAAACAACCCAAGTTGGGTTGAAAATGGACAAACCCAGTGATTGGGTTTGATCAATCAGCATCTAACTGCAACTGTTTTATAGTTTTGTCTGTTGGCTAAAGGAGCAGTACTGTACATTAATAGTTAACATAAGAAGCTTCTCAACACTCTTCATATATGCATAACCTTTTCTTATGTACACAATATGGTTATGTCACGTGATGGCGACATGTTGCTTTTATTTCCCCTAAACATCTTCAAACATGCCCGTAAAGACAGTTTGTTTCATGTTTACTTTGGTTATTCGAAATCATTAAATCCATAATCCTTCCTGCGGGGTTTTCAATCAGGTCTTTCTTATTGCGTAGCTTTTGCATTATAAATAATAAATGTCAGAGCAGACCTCGCTTCTTCGTAATGATTGTGACATTTCAAAATCAAAACGAGTGCACTCCACTTGCTGAAGAGTCAAATTTTCCCTCAACAAAAGACTTGACTCGAAGCCAACAAAATGACTAAGATCAGCACTTTGGTTATCATCAGACGCTCTGTCATTTTTCTGTTGCTTTTCATGCACTCAACTCCAGCACAATCCGCTCTGTCAACTCCACAAGAACAGGCTGATTCTGAGAGCTGAGATTGAAAGAAAACATATTCCTCTTCTCTCTCAGATTAATAGATGGAGCGCACCTGTCTGTCTGTCTGTCTGTCTGTTAATTTAATACTCATTTTATCTCATTTTATAATATATAAAACATATATTTTAACACAAGTGCAACAAAATTAAGAGCAAACAATAACGATCCAAGTTTGGCTGAAGCTTTGTGATTTTATACATGAGCTCAGGGAAAAATTTCCATCCAAGATGGAGTATCTTTATCAATAGGACATATTTCATATACTCTTATTAGACTCTTAAAGTCTCTCGTGTCATTCATTCTCACTGTAAACAAACACTTACTATAAAAAAACATACTGTATTTAATAGGAATAATAATAAACTAGAAAAAGTATTAAAGCTAATAATATATAAGAATAATAATATGAAAAAAGATGAATATTATAGCTAAGAATGTGTGTGTGTATATATATATATATATATATAGCTATAATATACATTTATATATATATTATGTATGTGTATATATATATATATATATATATACACATACATAATATGTGTATATATATATATATATATGAATAATAAATTAATTTGAAAATTACATATATTTAAGAATGTATAATAATAATAATAATAATATTGAATAAATTAGAAAAAATACATGACAGTTAATATTATATAATGTAATAAATAAAAAGTAATAAGTACATTTTTAGTTAATAACATAAGAATAAGAATAATGTATAATATATATATATGTGTGTGTGTGTGTGTATAAGAATAATACATTTGAAAAAAGCATTTATTGTTAATAAAGTAAGAATAATAATAATGTATTATATATATATATATATTCTATGTATATAAGAAGAAGAATACATTTGAAAAAAGCACATTTTATAGTTATGAATATATAAGAATAAAAATGAATAAATATGAAAAAAGTGTACATTATAGATAAGATATAAGAACAATGAATAAGAAAAAAAAGAGTGTGTGTGTGTATACACACACACACACATATATATATTAGATAAGAATTATACAAGAAAATTAGAAAAAATATGAAAATTATGAAATTTAATATAAATTAGAAAAAACATGCATATCACAGTTAAAACATATAAGAATAATAATGAATAAGACAAAGGTGTATATTATAGCTAATAATATATTAGAATAATACTGATTAAATAATGATAATAATGATGATGATGGTCATGATTATGATGATTAAATTGGAAAAATCTAACAAAAATACAACAATAAATTAGCCAACTATTTAGATTTTTACACTTCTTAATAAACTGAGTGGTGTTAGCTGTGTTTCTGTGTGGTATAAATCACTAACACACAGTCTGGGCAGCAGTAATGCTGATGTTTGCCTTAGACAAAACCCAAATGAACACTCACACTGTCTGCTGATACAAAACAACACAGTCTGTCCCTCACACGGCCGCGCACGTGTCTCTGCTGTAAATCCAGTGTTTTATAGGCACTCTGTGTGATTGACAAACTTCATCTGATCTTTCAATGGCTCTCGGGTTTCTGAGAGTAACGTGAGTACAGGTTCAATCCGTCACATTGTCTGGACAACTCGTGCGATTCGAGATGTTTGGGCAACATTCCACAATAGCTTTATTCATACTGCGCTGACCGCGTTCGCTAAGAGACACAATCTAGACTTACACTCGCCCTGCTGTGCATTATAATGAGCTAGTCATAATTACACATAATTGCAGTGTACTCACATCTCAACAACAGGTTTGAAGTAAGTACACAGTTAGCCAAGACAGTTTGCCAGAACAATAGCTGGTGAATTTTGATTGTAATTATTAGTGCATCAGTCTTTTGTTAATTGTAAGTCGCAGAAAGCAGCACTTCTCAACTGGTTTTGTTCCAAATCTTGCACTAGACATCAAGTGGTTCCACAATTGTTTATCATATGAGAGTAAACAAAAATGTCCTTAAAAGCATTGAAACTCCAATGTTGTTTCTAAATGCTTCATGCTCTAATAATTATTGGCTGCTGAAAGCATGAAACCATTTGTGCCCAAATACCTAATGGAATTTATTTTGCTATCAAACGCATGATTATTCACATTTTTTAAATATGCAGCATTGATTTTTGAACAGACCTGTGAGCCGTTTTTAGGATCTGATCCATCAGTTGAGATTCACTCACATGCAATTCAAATGGAAAATGACTATGATAACATGTGCAGCAATATGATTATTTCCAATGATCAGAGTAAGATGTGAACATGAATCGAAAATGGACAAACCCAGCAAATGAGTTGTTTTAACCCAGCGATTGGGTTGTTTTAACCCAGCGAATGGGTTGTTTTAACCCAATGATTGGGTTGTTTTAACCCAGCCAATGGGTTGTTTTAACCCAGCGATTGGGTTGTTTTAACCCAGCGATTGGGATGTTTTAACCCAACAATTGGGTTGTTTTAACTCAGCGAATGGGTTGTTTTAACCCAACGATTGGGTTGTTTTAACCCAGCCAATGGGTTGTTTTAACCCAGTGATTGGGTTGTTTTAACTCAGCGATTGGGTTGTTTTAACCCAGCGATTGGGATGTTTTAACCCAACAATTGGGTTGTTTTAACTCAGCGAATGGGTTGTTTTAACCCAACAATTGGGTTGTTTTAACCCAACGATTGGGTTGTTTTAACCCAGCCAATGGGTTGTTTTAACCCAGTGATTGGGTTGTTTTAACTCAGCGAATGGGTTGTTTTAACCCAACAATTGGGTTGTTTTAACCCAGCCAAAGGGTTGTTTTGACCCAGTGATTGGGTTGTTTTAACTCAGCGAATGGGTTGTTTTAACCCAGCGATTGGGTTGTTTTAACCCAGCGATTGGGATGTTTTAACCCAACAATTGGGTTGTTTTAACTCAGCGAATGGGTTGTTTTAACCCAGCGATTGGGTTGTTTTAACCCAGCGATTGGGATGTTTTAACCCAACGATTGGGTTGTTTTAACTCAGCGAATGGGTTGTTTTAACCCAACGATTGGGTTGTTTTAACCCAGCGATTGGGATGTTTTAACCCAACAATTGGGTTGTTTTAGCTCAGCGAATGGGTTGTTTTAACCCAACGATTGGGTTGTTTTAACCCAACAATTGGGTTGTTTTAACCCAGCGATTGTGTTGTTTTAACCCAGCGAATGGGTTGTTTTAACCCAGCGAATGGGTTGTTTTAACCCAACGATAGGGTTCTTTTAACCCAACGATAGGGTTTTTTAACCCAGCGAATGGGTTGTTTTAACCCAGCGAATAGGTTGTTTTAACCCAACAATAGGGTTGTTTTAACCCAGCGATTGGGTTCTTTTAACCCAGCGAATGGGTTGTTTTAACCCAACGATAGGGTTGTTATAACCCAGCGATTGGGTTCTTTTAACCCAACGATAGGGTTGTTTTAACCCAACGATTGGGTTGTTTTAACCCAGCGAATGGGTTGTTTTAACCCAGCGAATGGGTTGTTTTAACCCAACGATTGGGTTGTTTTAACCCAGCGAATGTGTTGTTTTAACCCAGCGAATGGGTTGTTTTAACCCAGCGATAGGGTTGTTTTAACCCAGCGAATGGGTTGTTTTAACCCAACGATAGGGTTGTTTTAACCCAGCGAATGGGTTGTTTTAACCCATCGATTGGGTTGTTTTAACTCAGCGAATGGGTTGTTTTAATCCAATGATTGGGTTGTTTTAACCCAGCGAATGGGTTGTTTTAACCCAATGATTGGGTTGTTTTAACCCAGCCAATGGGTTGTTTTAACCCAGCGATTGGGTTGTTTTAACCCAGCGATTGGGATGTTTTAACCCAACAATTGGGTTGTTTTAACTCAGCGAATGGGTTGTTTTAACCCAACGATTGGGTTGTTTTAACCCAGCCAATGGGTTGTTTTAACCCAGTGATTGGGTTGTTTTAACCCAGCGATTGGGATGTTTTAACCCAACAATTGGGTTGTTTTAACTCAGCGAATGGGTTGTTTTAACCCAACAATTGGGTTGTTTTAACCCAACGATTGGGTTGTTTTAACCCAGCCAATGGGTTGTTTTAACCCAGTGATTGGGTTGTTTTAACTCAGCGAATGGGTTGTTTTAACCCAACAATTGGGTTGTTTTAACCCAGCCAAAGGGTTGTTTTGACCCAGTGATTGGGTTGTTTTAACTCAGCGAATGGGTTGTTTTAACCCAGCGATTGGGTTGTTTTAACCCAGCGATTGGGATGTTTTAACCCAACTATTGGGTTGTTTTAACTCAGCGAATGGGTTGTTTTAACCCAGCGATTGGGTTGTTTTAACCCAGCGATTGGGATGTTTTAACCCAACGATTGGGTTGTTTTAACTCAGCGAATGGGTTGTTTTAACCCAACGATTGGGTTGTTTTAACCCAGCGATTGGGATGTTTTAACCCAACAATTGGGTTGTTTTAGCTCAGCGAATGGGTTGTTTTAACCCAACGATTGGGTTGTTTTAACCCAACAATTGGGTTGTTTTAACCCAGCGATTGTGTTGTTTTAACCCAACAATTGGGTTGTTTTAACCCAGCGATTGGGTTGTTTTAACCCAGCGAATGGGTTGTTTTAACCCAACGATAGGGTTCTTTTAACCCAACGATAGGGTTTTTTAACCCAGCGAATGGGTTGTTTTAACCCAGCGAATAGGTTGTTTTAACCCAACAATAGGGTTGTTTTAACCCAGCGATTGGGTTCTTTTAACCCAGCGAATGGGTTGTTTTAACCCAACGATAGGGTTGTTATAACCCAGCGATTGGGTTCTTTTAACCCAACGATAGGGTTGTTTTAACCCAACGATTGGGTTGTTTTAACCCAGCGAATGGGTTGTTTTAACCCAACGATTGGGTTGTTTTAACCCAGCGAATGTGTTGTTTTAACCCAGCGAATGGGTTGTTTTAACCCAGCGATAGGGTTGTTTTAACCCAGCGAATGGGTTGTTTTAACCCAACGATAGGGTTGTTTTAACCCAGCGAATGGGTTGTTTTAACCCATCGATTGGGTTGTTTTAACTCAGCGAATGGGTTGTTTTAATCCAATGATTGGGTTGTTTTAACCCAACGATTGGGTTGTTTTAACTCAGCGAATGGGTTGTTTTAACCCAACGATTGGGTTGCTTTAAACCAGCGGTTGGGTTGTTTTAATTCTAAAAGTTGTAACTTCTTCCTGAGTCTCTCCATCAGTGTCGACTCCGGTTTGAACAATGTAAGGCTGAACACCGTTACTGACAATCCTCATTTTGGCTGCGTGAGATTCTCTAGCTTTGTTGTTGTTGAGCTGTTAAAGCTCCGCCCTCTTCTGGAAAGGACCGGTGACCTGTTTTTGGGAGCTGATCCACCAGTTGAGATCCACTAACAAGCGATTCAAATGGAAATGAGAGTTTTTAAGAACATTTATAAAAGTGACAATAGAAACTGTGTTTTCATGTAGTGAAAGTGATGTTTATCATATAAAAGTAAACAAAAATGTCCTTTGCATCTGTTTCTAAATATCGTGAATTTCAATGGTTTAAAAATGCTCTAAAAATGACTGGCTGCTAAAAGCCCAAAACCATTGAAATTAAAGAGATATTTGTGCCAAAATATCTAATGTAAAAATAA
Source organism: Mylopharyngodon piceus (assembly GCA_039654765.1). NCBI lineage: Eukaryota > Metazoa > Chordata > Actinopteri > Cypriniformes > Xenocyprididae > Mylopharyngodon > Mylopharyngodon piceus. The sequence continues at coordinate 33,049,716 of CM077460.1, read as the reverse complement.
ATGCATCTATTTATTTTGCAATCAAAATAATGCATATTTTTATATGCATTTGAGAAGACCTGTGACATGTTTTTGGGACCTGATCCATTTTGGGAGATGCGATTCAAATGGAAACGAGAGTTTTTAAGCACATCTCTATAAAGTGTGCTGTGATGAAGTGAATGTGATCCTCACTGAATCGCTCTAATGCTCTCTCACCATGTGCACATTGAGCATCACAGCAGAAGATCATGTGACTCCTCTGGTGTGTGTCCATCTTCTGTGGATCAGAGGCCTGCAGACGCTCGCATCGCTCAGTAAAATGTTAGGATGTTAGGATGATATTATAAGCTGTCAGGCCCTACGAGAGAAAAGAAACACAAAACGTTAATAAGTAATCATAAACCTCATCATGATGATTTGGCCTTTCCATGTTTTTGACAGCATCACGGACATATTTATACATTACAGGGCTTCTCGTTCGGATCAGATCCACACTGAGGAATCACAACAAGTGTGACCTTTACCAAACATGGAGGATGAAAGAGAAAAGGTCACATGAGGAGGAGGAAGATGGAGGAGGAGGAGGGAAAACAAGAAGTCATCTTACAAGTAATACACAAATCAGCCACTTACATCTGATTATTAGGAGGTTTCCAGGCAGCGTTATTTTAGTATTTTTTATATACTATTATTATAGTATGTATTATTAATTTGAATTAGCTTTTATTTTTATATTTTCAGTTTTTATTTTAATTTTAGTATAAATGTTAGTAATTTTGTTGTTTGCTTTTGTCATTTTATTATTATTTTTTACATTTCTATTTAGCTTTAATTTATTTGTATTTCAGTTTTAGTGTTTTAGTAATTTTAGTACTTCGACTTATTTTATTTTACTTCGATGCCAAGGCAACATTTTAAATTTTCGTATATTTTTTCCCCTCATATTTTTATTTTATTTTATTTTATTTTATTTTATTTTATTTTATTTTATTTTATTTACGCTTTATTCAAATTAACAAAATTATTTAAATTATTTAATAAAATATTTAAATAATTTAAAAAATATTATTATCAGGGTGTTACTATGCAGTGTTATTTTAGTATTATTTAAATGCTATTTATTGTTTATTATTATTTTAAATTGTCTTTTATTTTTAGATTTTTTATTTAAATTCTAGTTTAAGTTTTAGTAATTTTTTTTTTGCTTTTGTCATTTTATTAGTTTTTTATATTTGTTTTTAGCTCAATTTTAATTTCAGTTTTAGCTTTAGTAATTTTAGTACTTTAACTTATTTTATTTAAGTTAATTGCCAAGGTGAAATATCTAATTTTCCTTTAATTTTTTTCATCTAATATTTATATTATATTTTGTTTTATCTCAACAGTTTCCACACTGAAAAATAGCAACATCTAAATTAACTAGTTTTATTCAAGTCAAAAATATTTTTTTAACGTAACTGAATCGACCCAAATACATTAAATTATACCAACAAAATGACTTGTTAAAGGGTCAAACAGGTGAAATAGCTGTTTAAGGAAAGAATTGAAGGTTGCCACTTATTACAATGCAGGGTTTTGTATATGATGCAATAGCATGGTACTGTATACATCAAAATACCATGGTATTGTCATCTGATCTTATCATTTTACCACCCTAGTGTTTTTGTGCAGGTGAGCAGATCATAATGTGATGCGATCAAAGCTTTACTCTGTTAAACGCAGTGAACATCAGGCTTCAGCTGAAACTAAAAGAAGATAAACATCTGACGCGGCCTTTGTTGAAATGACAATACACGCTGCGACTTAATGAAGCACCTTTTTAGTCAACATCTTTGAATTTGTCCCGTAAAACCTACTTTGAGACCAGCAGAAAATAAGAATTGTGATTTTGTAATTGCATTAGGGCAGGAACGCACAGGACTCTCTGGGATTCAATCAAATTAAACACAGATATCTCAGATTGGATTGCTGCTAAATTAGATTTCTGGCTACCAAAAAACAAGGAATGTAATCTCATTCTGCCCGAAAATATATAAAAAAATCTGTTCCGTGCACAACAAACCGATGCTAATCTAAATCCATCAGATATATTAAAACACAAGGAAAATATACTGGCGGAGAACATAACGTATGAAGACAAAACTGACCCAGAATCAGTCTGGATGAAACATCCTGTGGGAATTTCACCTTCAAGCATTACGAGATTAATGCTGCACTCCATTTTTGGAAAGTCAGAATTTCCAACCTCCTACTTGGAAAAATGCGACAGAATGCAGCTTGAAAATTTAAAACAACGAACCAGGTTATTACTGATAACTAAAACTAAAGCTAATAAAAACATTTCAGTTTTCATTTTAATTTTATCATTTTAGTAGTTAGTTTAGTTAGTTTTAGTAATTTTAGTACTTTAACTAAAAATTGTTTTATTTCAGTTATTTGCCAAGGCAACATTTCTAATTTAAAATTTTTTGTTTATCTAATATTTATATTTTATATCAGCTTTTTTTCAAGTTTAAGTTTTGGGTCATTATCTTTAACTAAAACTAAAACTTAAGCTATTAAAACCATTTTTTGTTAACCATTTCTAATTTAAAATTGTAGTTTTTTATGTTTATTTTTTATTGAATATTTATATTTTATTTTATTTCAGCTTTTTTCAAGTTTAAGTTTAGGGTTATTATCTTTAACTAAAAGTAAAACTAAGGCTATTAAACAATTTTACGTTAATTGAAATAAAGGTGATATATATAAAATATATGTATAGTATATATATATATATATATATATATATATATATATTAGATTAAAAAAAAGTGTAGAAATGTTAGTTTAAACTAAAAAAGTAAATCTAATTTGAAGCACTACAATTACTGACAGGAAATAAATAAAAAATAAAACTGAACTAAAACTAAAACTCATAAAATAAACCTAAATTAATTTAATATTTATATAATATATTATATTATACAATAAAATTAAAATAATATTTATAAAATATTATTAAATATGTATTTAAATATATTAATAATTTTATTAAAAAAATTATACTACTACTAATATTTATTTTAAAAATGGCCAAAGCACATCGTAAAAGCACAAAAAAATTATCCAAAATTACAATGAAAACTGAAAATATAAAAATAAAAGCACATTCAAAATATTAATAAAAACCATAACAGCATATACTAAAATAACCCTGGCCAAGACGCAGGTGTATGATGTCATGTGAACATGCGGCATCAGGTAAATGTAAACAGTTTATATTAAACATGCTCAGGGTATTTTACTAACCAGTTACACACCGCTTACAATCCAGTTTAACCCAGATATTCTACACTGAACTGCCTCATAATGACAAATAAACCTCTTCCATCATATGTGTGTAAGAGTTTAGCTAATGAAGAGCCCGTCCGCAGGTCCCTCGCCTGTCCTTGCATCTTCAGAGCGGCGCTAAAAGGTTCAGTTGAGGTAACGACACAAAGTGGAAGAAGCGAGCCACTTATCAGATCGTTGAGGTGCAGCGGATTCACACCAGACACCTCACTAAAACTAATAAGCTAAGTGTGCAGCGCAGCCAGGGACCGGCGGGGGTCTGGAGACACTCCTAATAATTGGGATGATCATTACACACAAAAACACAAACACACACATGCACATATAAGACACCTTATTCAAGAGTAATGCATACTGAACATGGTAAAATGGACTGTTTTGCCCTAGAGCATCATATCCTTACTAGAGCATCATATCATTAATTTAGCAACATGTTAATGTCAAACTCTATTGTAACCAGTGTTGGAGAAAGTTACTTTTAAAAGTAATGCATTACAATGTTGCGTTACTCCCTAAAAAAGTAACTAATTGTGTTAGTTACTTTTTATGGAAAGTAATGTGTTACGTTACTTTTGTGTTACTTTTTCTCATCTGGGCTGGGTTTGTTTTTTAATTACAAAAAAACCCCAAAAGTTCTCTTTTTGGCACGTGTAAAGTCCCTTTCACACCAGAAGTGAAATAAATGAGCCTCAGGCTGAAGGAAATGCAAATTCACGCCTGTAAGCCTGTGTTTATTAGTTTGGCTGAACTGAAGGTCAGCAGAAAAGACATTGCTTAATAAAGTGAGATTAAATACATAAAGTGTATTTGTGTAATTTACCATATTTAATTATTGCTGGTTTGCGTAATATTCTGAGTTCGCGTTTCACTATTTTTATTTATATTTTGAGGAATACTGAATCAGTTTTTGTGCGAGAGGAGTAAATGTGTTCACGTTTAGTCTAGAACTACAACCTGCACTTACTCTTGATTTCTCTCAACATTTCACTTTTGGTGTGAAAGGGACTTTACATGTGCCAAAAAGAGAACTTTTGGGGTTTTTTTGTTATTAAAAAACAAACCCAGCCCAGATGAGAAAAAGTAATGCAAAAGTAACTAAAATAAATGGGTCAGTCAATAAATGGGACCTGCATTTGAAAAAGTAACTCAGATATTTTGTTGTCAATTTAAAAGTAATGCATTACTTTACTAGTTACTTGAAAAAGTAATCTGATTATGTAACTTGCGTTACTTGTAATGTGTTACCCCCAACACTGATTGTAAGAGACTAGTGTTTCTTGTACACTATTTTATGTGGAGTGAAATTGAGTGTTTCAAATCAATCACTTATAAACGGGGCCTAAAATTAACACTCGCCAAGCGCCAAATGGGAGTAAAAATTGGCATTAACGAGTATATCAGTCGCCAGTTGGCTGGTAACATTTTTATGAATTCTAACAATGCAATGTTGTGAGAATATGAATGTGAACAAATGTCGCTCAGGACAGTACTGTTTAAAGACGACCTATAATGCCCCTTTCACAAGATGTCTCTGGTGTCCCCAGAATGTGTCTGTGAAGTTTCAGCTCAAAATACCCCACAGATCATTTATTATAGCTTGTCAAATTTGCCCCATTTGGGTGTGAGCAAAAACACACCTTTTTTGTGTGTCTCTTTAAATGCAAATGAGCTGCTGCTCCCCGCCCCCTTTCCAGAAGAGGGCGGAGCTTTAACAGCTCGCGCTTCGGTTGCTCAACAACAACAAAGCTGGAGAATCTCACGCAGCCAAAATGACGACGGTGTTCAGCCTTACATCGTTCAAACCGGAGTCGACACTGATGGAGAGACGCAGGAAGAAGTTACAACTTTTAAAATGTCTTTACTGTCACTTTTGATCAGTTTAATGCATCCTTGATGAATGAGAATATTAATTTCTTTTAAAAATTCTGAAGCCAAATTTTTCTTTGGTAGTGTGTATATACACTGCCATAGTCTTTCTCCTTTTGTAAAGCACTGCTGCGATCTTTCATTTCTCTCCAAACTTTCTCGTCTACATTATAAGGATTCAAACCAAATTACAATTGATTAGCTAACAAACCACAATACAGCACACGCTCAAACGCTATCAGGGCTGAATCACTCTCTGCACATCTAAAAAGGCTTGAAGGAATGCCGCGCGGGTTATGTAATGTGTCGGCAATATTCCAGCAGTTCATCTAGAAGAATAAAGAATGACAGGTTTATCTTGACAACATCACAATGTTCTCCAGAGCCAAAGTTTGGAAAAATCTCTCCCTGAGAAGTGAACATCTCATTCCATGCTTCGAAAACGCTACATTTGAGGAAGAAACACACGCATCTAAACCCTATTAAACAAACTGTATCTGGTCAATTAAAGGATTAGTTCACTTCAGAATTAACATTTCCTGATAATTTACTCACCCCCATGTCATCCAAGATGTTTATGTCTTTCTTTCTTCAGTCGAAAAGAAATGAAGGTTTTTGAGGATTTTTCTCCATATAGTGGACTTCACTGGGGTTCAACGGGTTGAAGGTCCAAATGTCAGTTTCAGTGCAGCTTCAAAGAGCTCTACACGATCCCAGACGAGGAATAAGAGTCTTATCTAGAGTAACCATAGGTCATTTTCTGAAAAAAATAAAATTTATATACTTTTTAACCACAAATGCTCATCTTGCACTGCTCTGCGCCACACGTTACGTAATCACGTTGGAAAGGTCACGCGTGACGTAGGTGGAAGTATCGCGGTAGGGCGAAAAACTCCATCTCATTTTCTCCTCCAACTTCAAAATCGTCCAACATCGTTGTTTTACCTTTTTTGTAGATGTTTGACTTAGTCTTTGCACGTTCGCTTTGTAAACACTGGATCGGTACTTCCACCTACGTCACACGTGACCTTTCTAACATGATTACGTAATGCGTGGCGCATCACAGAGCAGTGCAAGACGAGCATTTGTGGTTAAAAACAATTATTTTTTTTATTTTTTTTAGAAAATGGCCGATGGTTTCTCTAGATAAGACTCTTATTCCTCGTCTGGGATCGTGTAGAGCTCTTTGAAGCTGCACTGAAACTGACATTTGGACCTTCAATCCGTTGAACCCCAGTGAAGTCCACTATATGGAGAAAAATCCTGGAATGTTTTCCTCAAAAACCATAATTTCTTTTTGACTGAAGAAAGAAAGACATAAACATCTTGGATGACATGGAGGTGAGTAAATTGTCAGGAAATTTTAATTCTGAAGTGAACTAATCCTTTAAGAAATTAAAGGAATAGTTCACCCAAAAATGACAATTTACTCACCATCTTATCGTTCCATACCTGTACATTTAAAAAAAATTATATGATCAATAAGTCATGGGCTTGTGGCTACAAATGTTTTTCCAATTAATTTAACCAATTTCAACTTCATTTTTTAAAAATCAGTTTAATATAACTGCAAAAATTAAAAAAAATTAGAACATTTTACAGTGCAGTGCTATTAATTTCTTTCTTAAGCATTCTTAAATCAAGATACACTTACTGAAAAAGCAAAATTACTTAAAATATTAAGTTTTGATTTCTGAAAAATGTCAAAAGTAAGTGATTTTATCCTTAAAACAAGAACAAATATCGGCCAGTGGGGGTTAAACTTCATTCAAAGGGAAAACGAGATTATTTTCTTGTTTTAAGCAAAACACTTAATTTTGATACACTCTAAAAAATGCTGAGTTAAAAACAACCCAAGTTGGGTTAAAAATAGACAAACTCAGCAATAAGGTTGTTTTAACCCAGCGGTTGGGTTAAATGTTTGCCCAACCTACTGGGTAGTTTTATTTAACTCAATTATTGTTTAAAAATTACTGAATTACTGTATTGTTTGCTTAAAATGAACCCAAAGTATGTTGAAAATTAACATTTATTAATACGTTTAATGAATAATAATTAAACAATAAACTATTATTAATAAATGTTCACCTTTTGATTATTATTGTTGCCTCTAGTAATTATGTGTCTGATTTTTAATTTCCAACATATTTTGGGTTAATTTTAAGCTAGACATATAGTCATTTTTAAACAATAGTTGGGTTAAATAAAAATACCCAGCACGTTGGGCAAACATTTAACCCAACTTGGGTTAAAACAACCCAATCTCTGGGTTTGTCCATTTTCAACCCAGCATTTTTTAGAGTGTATATTTTTCAGTAAACAAAACTTATTATCTTCAGTCAATTTGCTTTTTCAGTAAATGCACTGACGTACTGGAAAACGAGACAAACATACTGAGGAAGAACATCATTTTTTGCATGTGCCATATTTGAATATGTGCAACTTGAGAGCAGATTATCAGAAAATAACATCTTAAATTTACATCTCATGTCGCACAGACTATTTTCATGGTGTTTATTGTGTCTTTTTGGAGCTTTACAGCTTCCATACCAAACTGCATTTACTGTAACGTCAACATTTACCTAAACATTCAGCCATATGAAGGTGAATAAGTGAATTTTCATTTTTAGGTGAACTTTCACTGCTCACAGCGAGTAAACCAAGCTGTTACCTACTGCAACACGACAACAAAATAAGACGAGATGAAGCAAGCAAGTTGCTCTTTTGACGAGCGAGGAGAAATATCTTTTTAGTTAGGCTGTCAGAGCGCATGTCGCATTATGTGGACTACAGATTTTTGCCATCTAGTAAAGTTACATAAGCTACTTTCAGCTCATGACACACTTAAATAAGCAAAGGTTACACAACCTCGCTAACTGCACTTTGCCTTTGAATAGCCCTACAAATGAAGTAGGTGTACAGGAATTTACAAGAGCCGACGAGAAAACATCGCGGTGGATTCCTGCCTTTGTTTGGAAGGTTGCACATTAAAACCTGTTTTTGCATTAGAAATAAAGTCCAGCTGGATGGTATTTCCTCCCTAACGGCTGACTCACAGGAAGTAAGAAGAGGAAGAGGAAAAACAATAAGAGGAGAATATGAAAAACATAAAGTCGAACTCAGTGCAGGATTGAAAAGAGAAGGTTGAAAAACATGATACACAAAGCCATCAGGCTTTTTAGTGAGCGAGAGAGAAAGTGGGGGGGAGGAAGTGTTGTTTTTCACCATTATGCGCGCGGCCCCTGCTTATGGATTCAGAGAGGAGGGTGTTCGGAAAGTGTTGGAAGCTTTCATTGAGGCATTAATGTTTTAAGAGTAACATGGCTTTTTTATCAGAAGTACATTTTTCCCATTTCTCTCTTGGCTCTTGATGTAAGCTGTGTGTTAGTGTGCGTAACAGGATTTTCCTTTTATCTCACATGATTATGTTACCACACTGGTCTCTCTCTCTCTCTCTCTTTCTATCTGGATCATTGTGGACTCTGTCTATCGCGGGTTTAGGACCAGCGCCAGCGTTAGCAACAAACACTGGATAA